>VMOF01000388.1:56140750-56273230 GCA_011764245.1 Trialeurodes vaporariorum | reverse complement strand
ATTCTCCTAAAAACTGCCACCATTTCGAAGAAAAAATTTTTTCAAATTTTAACGTTCCTTAGTATTGATATGTTTTCCCAATCATTTTCGAAATTTTCGTTTTCCGAAATTCCAATCGTCGTTTTCTTGATATGACTTTATTTTAAAACATATGTGGTTTGCACATAGTCTATTTGTCAGACAATGTTTTTATAATGCCTTTAATTTCTTGCCTAGCAAAATTACCTCGAATTCAAAACGACTGGCTCCTCCAAGTCTCTTTATTTTATTCTATTTTTTGTTTATTGTTTGTTTGTAAGTAACGGCACGGGTTTGTCAACCCTTTTGACTATCCTCGTCATTGCAGCTTTTTCGCCTTGAAGTCTACCCTCGCAGCTCTGCAAGCCCTTAAAACGAACTCCAATGGTTTTCACCGCTGAGCCGTCACTTTTATCGCCTCTTTGAGCTCTAGGGCCCCACCGACTTCTGTGTGGGAGAGGAAAAATTTCGTTATACATTCACGTAGAAAGAAAATGAAAGTGCGCTCCCCTCCCCCTCCCAATTCCAGATCAAAATTCCGTCTAAACGATCAAATATCGGTGAAAAGAAACAAAGTATAATGACGAAGTAAAAAAGAATGAGACGAAAAGCGGAGAAGAAGTAAAAATGATAAACAAGCAAAAGAAGCTAAAGTGTCTTGTCGACAAATTTCGGTTAAACGGGACCAAGGAAACTGAACAGTCAACAGCTCCTTTCGCTCGCACTGTTGAATTTCTAAGTGGTGTTTCCTCTCCTGACCGAAATGAAATTCTAGCGTCAATAGTCACCCATTGAGAAATCAAATTTTAAAAGGCTTACAATTTTTTTTAACAAATCATTAACCCATAACTGGCTTCCCTTTCAAAACTGCGTAATTTTTATTTAAATTTTTTTAAAGCCGGATTTAAAAAATTTGGTCCTCGATTGACAGAGAATTCTGTACCGAAATTTTGACAAAATATTAGGCTTTCTAGCCCTTCACTGCGTTATTTTTTTTTTTCAAGCAATTGTGGATTTTTCATTTACTAGGTGGTCAAATATTTGGGAAAAAAAGTGAAAAAAAAATTTTTACGGTCTTCGGTCAAAATCCTCTATTTTCTATGTTTTACTCTTTTTTACACGGAAAACACCAAAGAAATGGCGGGGGTTTTTTTAGAGCATGAGTGTCATGCTCTATTGAAATCGTTTCTACAAGGTCAATAATGCTTTTCTTATAGGAACGGCATGGTTCGGGGGTCCGCTCGGGGGATCGCTTGGTTTCAGTATCGAGAACGGGTCCTCGAGGACCGATTGACCCATGTGATTCCGCCAATCCGGTGTCCTCCCCAAATTTTTCGCTTTTTCTTTGTGGCGGGAGTTTTTGGCCAAGATTGAGGTTAAGCATTTTTGGGGAAAGTAATTACGTTACTAATTTGGATCAGACTTCAACGAAATCTTCTGTATGAGATATTGGGGGTTTTTTATCAGAGGATTGTGTCCATGTTTCGTGTATTCTGCGATTTAAAATGCATTTAGATGATTTCAAATTTCCAATCCTGTTATTGTTGATGTTTCGGTCCGCTAAAAGAGTTCGTTTGGGGAACGCGATCGGCGTTGCGTTTTAAGGTGAATCCTCAGCGACCTGTAGTAAGTTTCTCATCCGCTAGATAACGTCACTGTTCCGCGGTCCAGAAACCATGCTTTTTCCGCCTTTAATCGTTAATTGCGAGAGCTAGAGTTAACTTTTCGAAAATGTAAGAACGTTGCGTTCTAGATCAAATCTTAAGGAAAATTTTAAGACCATTCCGAGCCATGGACGAAGATATAACTAAGGACTGCCGACCCCCTATCTCCGCCCGTGTTAAAACCTTTAGCGGGTTTTCGAGCGCGACCGCAGCGCTCCAAGCAGCAGTAAGGGTCAACTAAAGCGAACCGCTGCAGCGGTGGCCGCTCCGGCTCCCTTTCTCCCATGCCTTCCCGCAAATGTATCCCGTGTAGGTAATTTGAATCACGATTGAACGAAGGGAACAAATGATCAGCGAATTAAAAGGAAGCAAAATCCGCTAAAAAGCAAACGTCTGGAGTATTTCTTGAAAGATTCCTGAATTGTCGAAATGATTAATCAAGGACTGAAATACTATACATCACAGTTAACCTCAAAACGGAATCAAACAAGAAAGAGTACATAGACATTTTTTTTATTAGTAGAGATCAGGCGACTCTTTTAATTTGCTGATGATTTCTGTTACCTTGTCCAAAGTTGATTCGGAATTTCCCTTGCTTTCGATCTTCCATTGAGATACTGAGTTATCTGATCCTCTTGGGTCGCCGACAACAGTTGACAGCCATGCCATAACAGACCAACTCCAACAACGGTTTTAGCAGTAGCACAGCATGTGAGCATGGACACATCGCCAGGATCGCTCACTTGAAAGAGTAGTTCAGCTGACCGCTGCTTGGAGCGCTGGGGTCGAGAGCAAAACAGGACTAACAACAGTCGGCAGTCCTTAGTTATATCTTCGTCCATGGTTTTGCGACGACCTCCCGTCCCCTTTGCCCTCCCCACGAACTACTGCACCTATGCCTACAACAGTTGCTTGCCGCGTTGTGCAGATTGCATGAATGATGTGTGTCCATCTACTTCATCCCAATTTCACAGCCATCACGGATGCCCGCCCGCCACGGGTCTTCTACCTGGTTTTATGCGACATCGGTCATCGTGGCCCAGTGTTACATGGTAATCAGCGGCGGATTCGGGAAAGGGACGCCCCCCCCCCCAAATCACGGTAGCCTTTGCCTTTTTTCAACAGAAAAAATCCCATAAATTCCTCTCTGCAAATTTGAAAATTCATAGGCGTGAAGCCCCCCCCCCCCCCAAAAGAATTTTCTGGATCCGCCATTGGTAGTAATTTTTTCGGCACACTACGCCGGATTCCCGTGCGCTTTCCACACTTACCTTTTTCCCTTTTCTGTCAATGGGCGCTCCCCGAGGGGGGGCGCGGCGCCCCCCCCCCAATTCAGAAAAAACAAAACTTTACAAAAAAAAAGAAACGGAACATTCGAAGATCAAATAATAACGAAAGGAGTAAGAGTTAACAAACTTTATTCTTAGTTTTCTTTACAATTTTAATAGGGGGGGTAATTTAGGGGGGGCAGGGGGGAAGTAGCCCCCCCCCCCCAAGCAGTGGTGCCCAACCACCCCTTGCCACTATACAGCTCGCCCCCCAGTTTCAGGATTCCTCTCCCCCCCGATCTAGACCTCCCCCCGATTTTTACCCCACCCCCTCCTGATTCAGACGACATCATCCTTCCCACCCGTCATCTCCCTCGCCGAAAGAAGTTTTAAAATCTACTAGTTTAACGTGTCTACATTGGCAACTACCGTTGGCAACGAGAATTTTGCGAACTTCCTTGAAAATTCAGAATCCTCTGGTCGATAACTACATGATTAGAGAATGTATAGGCAAAGTTTGGTTTTGTTAATTTAAATAGGTTAACTCTTAGAATTCATCAGGACAATGAAAATAAAGAAGGAATATTTGTATTTAGCTTTTTACTTTTTCTATCATCTGATGCTGTCACTTTATTCATAATATCAAACACTTCAAAAATAGAATTACTTTTGATACAACTACATGCTACAATCACTTACAATTTCTACCATTTGGAAGGATAATTGATTTTTTTCTATTTTGGGCGGAAGTGGGGGGGGGGTTCTCTAGACTTCCCCGTCTCAAAGTGAAGTCCCCTAGACCTTCCATTGACATTCAAAAAGTTGCCCCTCCGGGCAATTGTTTTGCGGGTGCCCATGTCTTTGTCCATGGTCTCTGAACCAGAAATTGAACGTTCTTCCGGTCTGTGGTTCCCTTTCTTTTCTCATAAGTTTAGACACGGCCACCCTGTAAACCCCACAACAAGTTAAAAGTCCGCAATCCGCACCCTCGACCCGCAGCCACTATCAAAAGTAAATTGCCGGTTGACTTGCAGGTACTCTCCTCCTCCTCCCCCAACTTAGATTAGACACAAATATAAAATTAAAAAAAAAAAAAAAAAAAAAAAAAAAAAAAAAAAAAAAAAAAAAAAAAGAATGTATGCCCCCGCAAAGGGGCCCCCCCCACAGTTTTCCAAAGGGGAGCGACCCCCTTTCCAGCGTAACTCCGAAAAATAATTCCAACTGGGGTCCAAGTAACTCAAGTAAGGTCTCAAAATGAAATCAGATGGATCCAAAATTTTAACGGCGAGTACCGGTAAGCTTACTCTTTTGATCGGTCCAAACCGGATTGCGATACATCGATTTACTCTCGAGATATCGATTTTTCAAAGGCGCGCGGTATAGGGTCAGAAATCTAAGATTCTCTAAAATCCGCGAATTTCGACTCTCATGGACCCAGCATGCGCCGTGAGAAGTCTATGTGAGTTTTTTGAGTTCACATGAAGTTCATTAAGGGCCCTGACAAATGTCGGACCGATAAAGTCTATATGGGGGGGGGGGGCGTGGCCCCAACTCCAGCGTAAGTCTCACGTACAATGTCTCACTGCGGCCGCGGGAGGTCCCATAAGATCCTTTTAAAACTTGGATGGATCTGAATTTTTTCAAGAATTATCTAAAAGCTGAAGCTCCCGCCCAATCCAAACCGCAGTGCGCAATCCATCGATTCGTTCTCGAGATATCGATTTTTCAAAGGCGCGCGGTCTTGTCAGATCGACCTTAGAGGGGCGCTGGAGGCTGGAAAAAGGCGAATTTCGTCTCTCACGAACCAGTCGTGTGCCGTATTATATCGGTTCCGCTTTTTTTCGGGTCCCAATGATGTCCCGAGGGGGCCCAATGCAGTTTGAGCCAAAAAATATCATCTTAGGGGGGGAACTACTCCCCGTTTCAGCGTAACTCTGACAAGAAATGTCTAACTGCGGCCGCGAGAGGTCCTGTAAGGTCATTAAATAAACTCGGATGGATCTGAAATTTTCGAGGTTGTCAGTCACAAGCAAGCGCTTTCGATCGGTGCAAACCGAATTGCAATACATCGATTCACTATCGAGATATCGATTTTTCAAAGGCGCACGGTCTTGTCAGATCGAACATTGAAATAAGCTGTGGATACTCTGTATCCGCGAATTTCGTCTCTCATGGACCGTTTAAGCTCCCTTAAAAAACGAATGAGCTTTTTTAAAGTTCATGTTACGTTCCTTAAGGGCCTTGATGAGTGTCGGATGACATTTGATCAATATTAACATTCATTTTTTAATCTGAGACAAAAAGAGCTGAAACCACAAAGACGAAGAATTTCCATCGTGATGACTTTGGTTCAAGCGAGGAAAATTCTATAGAAGTCCCAAATAACTAGACTAGACTTTCCGGCTTGCTAGGATTGGTATTAAAATTTTCCCTTCCTGATGACTTTGGTTCAGGCGAGAGAAATCAAAAAAAGTCCCAAATAACTAAACTAGACTTTGCGGCTTGCTAGGATTGGTATTGCGTCATCCGATTTTAAAGGAACTATCACTATCGAAATCGATTTTAAAAACCACAGTATTCACCTCGCCTCGTGAACAACTGTTTCAACACGCTATAAGTAAATTTTCATTCCCACTTTGACCTATCAAGTTATTTTTACAGCGATCACTGTTATACAAACACAAATGCAGCGTTGCGATTGAATTTGTCACAGTTTTGTACTATCAATATGGAACTCCACACTTACAATGATTTACGGCCGACACTCATGCTCTTTTTGCTAACACTGTTCCAGTGTTGCAAGTTCCAACTTGTTTTTTTTTTAATTTTTAAATTTTTTTTTTTTTTTTTTTTTACTTATTTAATTGGTTTTTTAAAAAACCCAATGCCGAAAACTTCATAAAAATAATCAAACTGTGATTATTTTGGATGGGGGGGAAAATTTTTTTCCCTGACATGATTTCGTTTACAAACCCCTTCAATGCATGTTTTTTCTTTTAGCCAACAATTTTTTTTTTTTTTTTTTTTTTTTTTTTTATGTGAGTCCAAAACATATCTTCCCCCGCGTTGACGCACCATGCGCCAAGTCATGTCTCAAAACATGTATTTTATATGAGCGTTTAAGCGATTTGCTCCCTCAGCAGTGAAGGGCTGGGGGCGTTTCATCATGCGTAAAAAAACCCCCTACATAGCCTAATACTTTGTCTAGCCAAAATTTCGGTGCTTCATTTCTCTGTCAATGTAAATCAAAATCGATAAAATTTGGATACAAAATTGAGTATATAGTTACGCATTTCTTAAGGGTAAGCCCTTTGGATCAAAGATTTCAGAAAAAAAAAATTTTAATTAAAGTCGATTTCTCCAAAAGTGACTAGTGCATGACGTTTTCTTTTGAGCTGGAATCTTTTTTCAAACTACAATCTACGTCCACAAACTTACGAAGTCCATTATTAAACCCATAAAATGCGTTTAAACGCGCTACCCCAATAACAGCTATGGCCTCACATAATGAAAGATTAATTATGTCACTCTCTCTATGCTGAGAGAGAAGATTCACATACCTACTACTAAATTCATCAGAGGAGTGCTTAACTCTTGGTAAGTACCTTCCGCGGGCCAAAGGAACGTCGTCTCTTATTGATTTCTTCTTGATGGAGTGACAGTATTATTAGTTATGAATCTCCCGTTACTAAGGCCCAACTTTGCCATTACGCTCGCGCCTTTGGAAACGTTCTTTGAGTTTTTACAGGAATGGATTTTGGCAGTTTTCAGTGCTACACTGCTACCACCGTTATTATTCGAGGGTTTTACAACTGGATCAACCCTTAAAAAGGTCTGTTGCACACTTCGGCTACAGCGTTTTAAAGTATCATTTCCTAAGTAAAAAGCCGAGAAAATAAAATGGCAGGATGATTCCAAATTCGATCATCACGCTTGGAACTCTGTGTGTTATTGTTTCATTTTGATGAGTTTTCGACACAAATATCGGTTTCCGTACCTTTCACAACCTTTTGTGAGGAATTGAGGATATTGAAACGTAAGAATTCGAGCAGACGCCGTCAGTGTTTACTGTTTATTTTTTACGAAGTCAGCTGTGATGACAGTCGGCCGTGATTTTTTGAATGTGCCGCGTTAATTTCGCGAAATATCGTGCACGTGGTGGAAAGATACAGGGGTGAATAGTGTCTAGTGTTTTTCGCAATTTGTGAGTTAATTACTGAATTTTAGTGTTTTCTGATGCTGCTATTGTTATTTTCTCGGCTTTTTACAGTGGAATTGTTACTTTAAAAAGCTGTAGCCGAAGTGTGGAACAGACCCATTGCCTGTAGCAAAAGTGTGCAAAAAGCTCCACTGTCTATTGCGGTACCGTCTGACAACAATGTATACGGGACGTCGCGAAATTCGGAAACTGCGATTTAGACATCAGAAGGACATCGGAAGCTCCACACAAAGGGAGGAGGGCAGTCGGGGGAGTGGATGAAAGCATAAAGTAAAATCAACGCGGATGGATGGTGCAATAAAATCTTCCGCATCTAAAAGGGTTAATTTACAGATTTGCATTGTTAAATAATCTTTGCTTACCCCTTCCTCCCTGCTCCAACCCGCCCTCTCCCTTCCGCCTTCCTATCCTCAATGCCCGAACTAAAGTGCGGCTTAATTAATTCGCCGCTACTGAGCGCAACACAATACACAATGTTGTGATGAGCACAAAAACAGGATTTCTGACGAGGAACTAACCACGCCATTTGAGTAAGTGCGCTACCGGGGTGCACGACTGCGAAACTGTGACCGAGGTAGCGACGTTGCCAGATTTTATTGTCAAAGTATCTTAATCAACAAGCTTAAATGACCATAGAGGGGCTTTCTGGAACTTTGAAGCACCACGGCCATGATGGAAATCCTTCATTGACATTTTCAGTTTCAGACAGGCTCAGTTGTTTTGCCTCATTTTTATGCAAGGAGATAAAAGACTGGTAGAATCTACCATCTACGCTGATTTTGGATTCAGCTATCAAGTAAAATTAACGCGGATGGAGTTGCAAGCAAAGTCGTAACTATAAATTTCGTTTTCTCTCTCGTCCTTTTACCATTAAAATTTGTACATCAGAAAAGCATAGACAAGGGAAAAACCATCCTCTTCTTCTGTCATTTTTCTACCTGCACATTCAAACGGGTGGGAGAGAAATAGATGGCATAATTTCTAGTGACACTGCTAGTTGTGGGCGAAAATGGGCTTTATTTTAAGGTGTCTATTCTTCATCAGTGGCAGTTCGTGCTATTTAGCAACAATGTTAACTCTCAATTTTATTGTATGTAAAACAATCAATTCGAGAGTAAAGCAGCCCTTCTCTAGCAATCGATTGTTGAACATAGATTCAAATGGAGAGATTACATTGTTGCCAAATAGCACGAACCGCCACTGCTCTTCATTTAAGGTTTTGATTTTTAATTGATACTTCAGCAGGTTTATTTTGCAAAAAATTGACTCTACAATTGGAGAGTTTACCCTATCTGGTTATTGCTCGTTGATATCGTTGATAACTACCGTGCATGCGGTCCACGTATGACAGAAGAAGTCAAAGGTGCGGAAAAAGAAGGGGAAAAAGGGAGAAAGGGGGAAGAGAGAAAAACAGGAAAAAATGGGGAAGACAAATGAAAAGGGGAGGAAGGGAGGAGGTATGAAGGATGATAAAATTAAAAGGAAAACATTAGCAATTAGTACGTAGAGATAGCCAGTATTACTTATTGTTAAAGGCCATTGATACACGCTCGTTAAAACAAAAACTGCTCATTTATTAGAGGAAAAAGTAGACAGGTTATACTATTACACTCATGGCAAGGGTAGGTAACTTTTCCGGAAGTGGCCCACAACGAGGACTTCTGAACTTCTGAGCGAAAATTCACCTCTGGAAATGGAAAAATTGAGCTCGCTCTCTAGTCTCAAATGGGCCTCTAACTGCGTGACTAACACGAGAGAGAGAGAGAGAGAGAGAGAGAGAGAGAGAGAGAGAGAGAGAGAGAGAGAGAGAGAGAAGAGAGGAGAGGAGAGAGAGTTTGTGATAATTTGTCGCTAGGATGCAATAAACAAATCGATGAAAGAGGGGATTGGCTGAGCAAAAATTCCCAAACTTCGCTTCATACATCTGGCAGTAAGTTTGGAAACTTTTTACCCCCTGTGTTTTTTTTAATAGTGAAAATTTGCGTTGGCACGATGAATGTCAAAGGAAAGATCATATACATTTATCCGCACTTAGGGGTAGTATAAATGGCCCCCCGTCAAAAAAAATTTTAAAAGTTAGATTAAAATGTAAAGAAAATATAATTGATGAAAAAAAAATTTTCCGTGTTTATTCGCACTTGAGGAGTCAAAAGCGTTTAAAAATTTGAAAAGGAGTAAAATAAGCAAGGCATAAATTAATGATCACAGAGGTAATAGGGCAACGTGCTCCGCAATGTCGCCTCAACGATAGGCAGAGCTGCCGATTTGCGTAGATTCAATGACATTTTGAAATTCACCGGAGATTCCACCGGTTGAGAAAAGATTACAGAGTTTAGTTCAGTGTATGACTGTAATGCACGAAAACTAGCGTCTTTTATCTTTTCTCAACCGGTATATTTAATTAATTAACGGCGTTTCCACCGACTGAGAAAAGATTATACAGATCAGAGTTTTTTCGTGCATTACAGTCATACACTGGAGAACTATGAAATCTTTTCTCAACCGGTGGAGTCTTTGGGTGATTTTAAAAAATGTCATTAAATCTACGCAAATCGGCAGCCCTGACGATAGGTGATCCATGTAGGAATGCGATCTCGATCACGCGTTTTTGTTTGCTTATCCCGAACTTCTCATTTTAATGTGAAAGGTTTCTCACTATCTCTATTCTTTCTTTTTCCCTCTTCTTTTCTCTTCGGTTTTAATCACATACCCCAAAAAGCGCTAATATAGTGCATCCAAATGCGCCAATACTGGCGGTTTTGGCGTCTCCATATAAGCGCCAAAAATAAATTCGCTTTTTTGGATCGGACCCTTTTGAAAATTGGCACTTTTGGATATTACCATTTTTCCCCCTTATCGTCACCCCTCAGGCACTTTTCGAGGAAAAGTTCAGAGCTTTCATCGAAGTCTGAAGAAGCCCGCGGCTCCATGACGGGGACAATCTGCACGTTAGAAAACATGTTTAACGGTTTGACCTTGATTTTCCTCTAAATGATGGCCCATTTATAGTTGGTACTTTCCAGGTCTCTGGGACTCAACAATTAATGCTCGGAATGTGAGTCCACTTTTTTCCCTTTCATTTTGAGTCAAAATCAATTGAAAAACGTTTTTCGAACAAAAAAAAAAATCATGCAGAAAAGGGTTAAGTCATTGATTAACAGCTTGAAATGAGTCACAAACGCGGTCTTTGCATTTTGCAAGGAACATCAACAACAAAACGTTACTGCAACAAAAAACGAACAAAATTCGTGTCCAGAAAAAGTCAAACTCCGATCCACTGTGCGATACTAAAGGTGAGTCACGTTTGAAAAACTACCGTACAATGCACATTTGGGAATTTACCGGGAGGTTAGTTAGGACAATAAAAATCACATAAATAATGCATGCGCTCTGTAATTAGGAACTTTTCCAAATGAAAAAAGCAGATAGTTCTGACACTACAGTGTCAGAGAAGGCGCACCTTGAGAAAATTTGGTCCTCATGAGTCAAATTCCATTTCCACCATCTAAAAAATAATGTGTCCAGAAAAAAACCGGGTCCGAACCTGGATGCGGCGAGTGGGTAGGGGTTAGGACCACTACATACGATCTTATATGGGACAAACCCTTCGAATATTCCACCACCTCAAAAAAAATTGTCCAGCAAAAGTGAGGGTCCGAACCTGTGTGCGGCGAGTGGGGGGGGGGGTTAGAACCCCTACAGACAATCTTAGAACAATCCCTTCGAATTTTCCAACATCTAAAAAAAATTGTCCAGCAAAAGTTAGGGTCCGAACCTGTGTGCGGCGAGTGGAGGAGGGGGGAGAACCATTACGGACAATCCCTTCGAATTTTCAAACAACTAAAAAAAATTGTCCAGCAAAAGTTTGGGTCCGAACCTGTGTGCGGCGAGTGGGGGGGGGGGGGGGTAGAACCACTACGGACAATCTTAGAACGATCCCTCCGAATTTTCCACAATCTCAAAAAAATTGTACAGCAAAAGTCCAAGTTCGAACCTGTAAGCGGCGAGTGGGGGGGTGGGGGGAACCACTAGGGCAATCTCAAACCCTTCGAATTTTCCAACATCTCAAAAAAATTGTTCAGCAAAAGTTAAGGTCCGAACCTGTGCACGGCGAGTGGGGGGGGGGGGGGGGGGGTAGAACCACTTCGGACAATCTTAGAACAATCCCTTGGATTCTAAAAAAATCATCTAAAAAAAAATTGTCCGGCAAAAGTTTGGGTCCGAACCGGTGTGTGGCGTTTGGGGGGGGGGGGGGAGGTTAGGACCACTACGGACAATTTTAAAACCCAAACCCCCTCAGATGTTCCACCATAGCTAGCAAAAGTTCGGGTCTGAACCTGTGTGCGTCGTGGGGGGGGGGGGGGGGGGGGTGGGACCACTACGGACAATCATAGAACAAATCCTTCGAATTTCCCACTGCACATCACTAAACGCACGTAATAAACAATCAAATACTCAAAAAACAATTTTGAACCCCCTTTAGTAAAAGGTAGTTAACGATATAGTATGTCCCGAAAAATAGGGACATGAAAAAGTGATCGGTAGTAAGAAGAAATCGGACCACCAAGAATCGATTTTTTTCATGATGTGTTAGAGTAGAAAAAAACAATGTTGCCATATTCCATTAGCTGGCACCGTTCTTTGGTTGCCCGGTAAAAAATTTGAACGTGAAGTGTGATGCCAAGTAAAACAAAGGACGCCATGGCAAAACGTAAGAAAAGATGAAGAAGTTACAGTGAGTCAAAAGACATCTCTCCTAAATGTCCCCATGACGTCCCACAACTGGTGACAAAGCATTTGATCCGCGCACAATGGCCAAAATACGTTAATCAAATCTCGAAATGATAACAAATAAACTGTAGGGAATACCCTACGAACACTTCTAAATCACTTTTATCTGAGGGAGACCCCCAGACCCCCAGACCCCCCCCCACAAAAGAATTCTGGAGGAGACCCCCTAACCCCCTAAAGAATTCTGGGGGAGACCCTCAGACCCCCTTTAGAATACTAGGAGAGACCCCCAAACCCCCTTTAAAATGCTGGGGATACCTCCAGACCCCCCTTTAGAATTCTGGGGGAGATCCCCAAACCCCCTCAAATTTCAATATTTTCACCTCCGGACATAATATTTCTGCCTTCAATCCGAAGAGTTTGCAATTTTGTAGAGAAGCTGTAGGAATAGTTGCCTATTTTGTTATTTGAAGGCTAATTGAGAGCCTTAATCTGATGTTGCTTATAACAGGGTTTAGAGTAGGTAATTCAAGATTCCAATAATTTTTTATTCTTTGAGCTGCATTCATTATATTTGCTCTTTGTTCTATTTTTGGGAGTTTTTTTTTTCCCTTGTTTTTATAGGAGGTCGAAATGTACTGATTCTTGCATTTCCTCCATTGAGTACTATTTTTGGGTTTTCTTCTTTCAAACTGTGGATATTCGAAATAATTTTTTTTTTTAATAGTTTAAACCCCCCCTCCAAAGATGTACTTAAGTCGTAGATTGTGCAAACAAAATTTCAAAAAAATTTCATTCAGCCATTTTTGATTGACTTTTCTTTATAAAATTTTTTCCTTGAATATTCTATTTTTTGGTGTAATGAAACCTATATTGCTTTTAAACAGCTTTAGACTTAAAAGTTGTATATTGTAGTAATACTTTGGGAAAGAAATTTCTGCCTAGGCTGGTTGCAAACGTTTTGATGCAATTTTCATCGAACTTAATTGAGTCATACTTGAATTATTTAAATGCAAATATTATGTTTGTCTTAATATTTGCTTACAATTAGTTTCAAAAGATTTTTGCTCGATCGTACCTATATTGCCCCCGAAACGGTCGAAAGGGGTTTTTATGAGGACTGTTCCAGAAAAATTTTTTAGTGCACACAGTGCAGTGTTTAGTGTATTTTTTTAACACATTATGTTTGTGAACATTTTTGTCAAAATCAACCCCATTAATGATTGACTCCAAGTTTAAATTAATTCTTCACTTTCATTCTTTTTTTTTTTTTGGTCAAACACCCTATTTTGATTTTTAAACTCTCTTAAGGGTTGTATATTGTAACTGTAAGGGCTAATTTCTTTTGAAACCAATTGTAGATTTTATTTGCCAGATTTTGTCAAAATCCATTGGACCAAACCTGAATTATCTGAAATAATAAGATTATGTTTTTATTTGCTTAAAACCCATATTTTTTTCTCAATCGCACCTATATTACCTCTTGAAAAGGTCTAATCGGTTGTGTATGGTGATCAAGAGAGGATAATATGTTAGTACTTTGATAGTAGATTGTGTGTAAAAAGTTTCATGAAAATTCATCCAGCCATTATTGATTGACTCCAAGTTTTAAGATTATTTAAATTTCTCACGATAATTCCATTTTTTGGATCGAGCGCACATATTTTGATTTTTAAACGGTTTTGTGGGTTGAATATTGTAACTATAAGGGTTTATTTTATAGTAGGCTGAATGTAGATTTTTTTCGCTAACTTTCATCAAAATTGATTGAACCAAACCTGAACTATCTCAAATAATAGGTTTATATTTTTTTTTGCTCATATTCCCAAATTTTTTGCTCAATCGCACCTATATTACCTCTAGAAATGGTTTTATCGGTTGTTTTTGGTGACACAGAGAGGAAAATATTTAAGTTTATTGATAGTAGATTGTGTGTACAAAGTTTTATCAAAATTCATGGAGCCATTTTTGATTGACTCCAAGTTTTAAGATTGATTTCTCACGATAATTCTATTTTTCGGCTCGAGCGCGCTTATTTTGATTTTTTAAACAGTCTGAAGGAATGAATAAAGGAACTATAAGTAGTTCATTCTATAGTAGGCTGAAAATAGATATTTTTTTGCTAACTTTCATCAAAATTGATTGAGCCAAACTTGAATTATTCCATTTTTATTCATTTTTATCCATTTTACCATTGATTAATTTTAATGAAAATAATTTTTTCCCCATAACTACCCTAAAAATCAAAATTTCAAAAAAACAAAAAAGTACCTCTGGGGAATCTAAAAAGCAACAACTGTGCAAAATCTGGATGCATAAGGATCAATGGTTCAAAACTTATGCCTGGGTACGGAGTGACGAACAGCCGGACTGACGGACAGACGCCACAGATTTTTTTTACATAAATCTCTCTAAGTCAGAAAGGGTTAAGAAATAGAAAATATGATGGAAGGATGTTCTTATGGATGGTATTAGACATGATAAGAGGCAATTACTTTGACTAAATCATGATTGACTTTGGTCCTGAGAGGCCATGCAACTATCGCAACAAAATACCTTGAAAATCTCTGCGCCAACGCAATACAATACTTTCTCAATTTTTCTAATTTCATTTGAGTGAGAAAGTAAAAATACAATCACACCATCTCCGTCGGATGTAGACTTTTAGGCATGACTGATCCAACCTCAACACACCTAATCAGTCTCTAATTCTGATTATTAGCGTTAAAAATATTTTTGGCTCAAATTAGCGCTCTCACCTCAGTATCAGTAAAAACCGATGCGCTGACATAATTTTTAGAAGAATTTGATGAAATCACACAATTTTCAGAAACACATGGCGCGTTGAGTCATTTTGCAGCAAAAAAAAAAAACGCCATAACTTAATTTTTAAACCCAAAATTTTGGTGCACGACTTTAATTTTCAGCAAAAGTATAAGCACTAACTCAATTTCCCCATTTTCTCCAATGCCGTATTGTTTTCTCTTTTTCTTATAGCGTTTGAAAATGTTTTTGCTCAAAACTGTGCGCTCACTCAAGTTTCAGTAAAAACAGCACGTACGCTGACATAATTTTCAGAAGAAATTGACTCGGTAACACAAATTTCAGAAAGAAATGGAGCGCTGATTCATATTTCATCATATGACGCTAACTTAACTGTCACCAAATTGTGAGGCGCAATCCCAATTTTGTACAAAAGTCTAAGCGCTAAACTTTTAGGCATGACTGATGATGATCTCCGACAAAATAGGTGACTGTCAAAGGTTAGCGGACTACCAAACTATATGATTAAGGAACCAGTTTGAGTGTCTCACGATACTTTGAGACATATAAGGGAGTGACAGCTTGAATCAACATAGGTAGTACAACAGATGTAGCATAAGGTAGCATAAGAAATCAGGAAGTTCCTGGAGTACTAGAAATTTACTTGTAAATAGAGAAAGAGCGAAATAACTGCATTGAATAAATGATGCCTTGAAGCGCTAAGTCATTTGACGGGAGTTGCCAGACTAAATAAAATGTCAGAAAATTTGACCGCAAAGCACATTTCTTTAAAATTGAAAGAGGGCTGACTTCCTTTAGGACCTTCAAAACCAAAAAAGTAGAAGTAGAGAAATAAGAAGCATTTCCTTGTTTCGTTCTGAATAGGACTAAGAAAATTTTACATACAATAACAACATGATGGAAATATAAAGCAAGTCAGCACATCACACTATTCAGAGGTCCCATTGTTGAACCTTTGAACTCTTACCAATTCACGAGTCATAGCTACTATAAACGCAAGCAGAGTAATTTTTTTACGTTGAGCGTAAACAAATAGCTGAAATTTGATAGGAAATATGGAGGAGGTTAGGGCAGGGACCACTATGGAAACAACGACATCAGGGCTGAATAATAAGAGATCCTCTTCGATGCGCAGTAATTTTTTGGGAATTAAATGAGAATTCTGAGAATTGAGATAAAGGGAAAGTTCAGAGTTCTTGCTGTAGGGGCTTCCCGTTTTGCGTTTGACCACACGCTATAATTAATTATAATAATTGCATTTACATGCAAAAAAAAAAACATTCAGAACGGCAAATGATTGGTTCTCTTGATCACCTAGAATATACCGGGAAAATTTTAAATAATCAAAAAGTGAGGTTGGAAATTTTGACATAGAATAACTTTAAAAAAAAGTCAATCAATGAACATGAAAATTTCTCCCAACCAACTCAGAATTCAGTCGTGGTGGGAGAACATTAACTTTTCAAATGAAATTAGCATAAAAAAAACACAGGACACAACCTAAATTTCACGACATCAAAAAAGCTCATTTCGCCATTTGATCACAAGGGGGCGTAGTATACTCTATTGAGTATCAGGGCGATTTCAATAGGCGCACGTTGTGCCAACGGTGCGCCTAAAAGGGCGGAATTTTTCTATCACACGCGCACAAGTGTTGTAAACTATATTGCTCGTATGAAACATTTGGGATTCCGATTGAGTTCCGTGTATACAGTGGTGGGCTGATGGGGTAGTATTTGAAGCACTGGCGCGACCCGGATCTCTTCCATCTCTCTCATTTCCCATTTGAATGTATAAGTATAGGAAAAGGACAAAAAGAGCGGGTTTTATCCCCTTGTTCATCCTTGTCTAACATACATGTTTTAATGGAGAAAAGAGAGAGATGAAGATTGAAGAAACTCTCATTGCGCTACTGATTTCAAGTATTCACTTGAAGTGAGACCGTGAAATGAACGAGTAAACGTACACAACTCCTGGTTATTCAGATAGAATTGATTTTCCTAATGTTTGAAACCATTTTTACTTTGAATCATTATCTTTTTCAAGGGCGTTTTACTAATAATGTACCTACTTAGTGTGACGTCACGAAAATAATTGGATTTAAACAAATTTTCCATCTCACTCGCTCTCGTGCGGTATCTCGTAAGAAATCGGATCCCAATCAAAAGCAAATTCGTGCAAGTAAACAAGAGGTTCTCTCAGATTGAATATTACATCATTGTATGCATCAGATTCCACGCACCTGAAAGTATGATCCCCTTGAGGAGGGGGGGGAGGGGTTTCGCCCTATTATTTTTTTAATAGAATTTTAAGCCCCTGTCATGATGTGAGCTATTGATTTATTATTAGAATAAAAGTAAATAGTGGAACATTCCGGTGCAACAGCGGCACTCGTTCTCAATTAAACGAAGGTAAAAGTTTGGTTTTGACCCAGTCTCAAAACTAGATATCCCATCTCCAAAAGGCCGGAAACAAACAATTTGTATTGTAGACGAAAAATGTTCCATTGTAAGCTTATAGCTCATTTGAAAATAAAATACGTTGAACTTACTCAAAAACTTAAATCAGCGATTTTCACAGAAAACGGCCGCAGTTATTTAAAAAAAAAGATTTTTAAACCGTCTATTCAGCCATCAAAGAAGCTAAAAAGCTCTCAGAAGCCTCAAAATTATCACAACCTCAAAAATGCTCAGCGCAGCCAGTTCAAAACTCGCGCCCAATTTCAAAGGTCATTTGGGCTTAATCGTATACTTTACAGGGCTTTAGAAAACTCTTGATCGTTCGCAGTGTGACTTAATGAACAAAATAATTCCGTTTCCTGCACGTCCAGCTTTTTTTTTTTTTTTTTTTTTTTTTTTCAAAAACGACGTCCAACAATTTTCGAGGGCCTAAAAAGCATCTCCTAGTAGATTTTTCTTCTATAATATTCCAGCGCCGGGGGCCTGATTGGCGGCCAAATTCACCAACTTCTTGCTTTGTTTCAATGGATGAAAATAATGTGGAAGAAACGCCTTGAGTATAATTGCATGAGTATACGCATGATATAATATTTGATGTAGTAAATGCGCATTGCGCTTCATTTTCACAGGCAATGAACACTTAAACCCTTCAGCAGAGAACCTTTGCTTCAAAAGTTCTCTCATACTGAGTTTTAAGCCTTCACTCCTCACGCTCATGGTCGTCGGGAAAATGATCACATTATTTTAGGACGGTACGTTTATGTCAGATTAGGCAAAAAATAAAAAAAAAAATCACCGGACTTGGTATCGGCTCTTATGGGAAATCTAGGTATTCTCTAACACTCGTCTGGCAACTGTGAGTCTTAGTTGGTGGCTTTGGGTTCGAACGCAGTGTTCCGACTTCCAAATCGAGTTCGCGCCATCGCAAAGCGAGTGGGCGTAATCATACTTTCAGGGAATTTGGAAACCCAGTGCTCACAGATGAGATGCTGTATTCTACAGTGTGTCTGAAAAGTCCTTACCTTGCAAAAGCCGGAAAACGAGACCCTAATATCGATATACAATAGGTCTGCTCGTTGAATGTAGATGGATAGAATTTTCCCTGCATTAAATAACATGAGCCAGAAGCCTGCAATCATAATTTAACGAGCAGACCAGCTGTTTATTGATAGGAGCTTCGCGTTTTTCGACTCGAGTCTGGTAAGGATTTTTCGAACGCACTGTGCATTGAAAGCCAGACTATGTCTTAGCGCTGCGCCGGTACCGCACAGACGAACGAAACATGTAATTTTCCGGACATAATTGTACCAACAAGCTATACATTTATATAGAGTGGCGGTTCAATGGGCACGGAAAAAAAAGAATGGTGTAATTTACCATTCGCATAGCTGATTTTGGCCCCTATCAGAGTTAAGATAAACTTGATCAGAGTTATGTAACATTTGACCAGGAATCAGGTCAATTTCACTTGATACCTGGTCACATGTTCCATAACTCTGGTCAAGTTTATCTTAACTCTGGTAGGGGCCAAAATCAGCTATGCGAATAGTGTAAATTACACCATTCTTTTTTTTTCCGTGGGTAACCTGCGTAACCACCATGGGGAATTTTTAGGTTAGGTTTAAGCGAGAGATTTGTCCATTTGTTTCCGTATGTATTTTGGTGCGGCGCGGCGCACAGTGGATCAAAGCATGTTTCGATCCATTGTGCTCCGCGCTGCACCCAAATACATGGGAATAAATGGACAAATCACTCGCTTAAACCGAACCTAAAAATCCCTCATGGTGGTTACGCAGGTTATCTATTAAACCTCCACTCTAGATAAATGTATAGTTCGTTGAATTTTACGAATAGAAATCTAAGTTTACGAGAAAAGAAAAAATCAGCAAGGTAACTTACAAAGATGAGTTAAATGATTAATTTAAGAGAGTTTAAAATGAGTATAAATGTAACATAGCTTTTTGCAAGAAAATATCAGCTCTAAAATGTCTTAAAAATTCAAAAAACCACCTATCATGTCCGGAAAATCTTTGCTTAGACTTATTGTGCGCCACTTAGCGGCCGTGTCATATGCGGCTCAGGAGGTAGGAAGGAAATCGGTCATGAGAGGGCTCTTGCGTTGAGGCGTAAACATCGCAATGCGCGCGGTCTTAGAAAGGATATTTTGGGAGTGATTACGAATATGCGCTGAGTGAGGTGGGTGAATGGGAGGGGGTGGAGGGAGGGGGTGGAGGGAGGGGGTGGAGGGAGGGGGTGGAGGGAGGGGGTGGAGGGAGGGGGTGGAGGGAGGGGGTGGAGGGAGGGGTGGATGGAGGGGGTGGAGGGAGGGGGTGGAGGGAGGGGGTGGAGGGAGGGGTGGATGGAGGGGGTGGAGGGGAGGGAAAGGGAGACTTCGTGTGTTTTCCTCGCACAGATTTGGAATTAGATACGATACGGGCACTTAAGTACTTACTTGTTCCATCTTACACAATCTGAAAAGAACCGAGAGTTTCAAAACACGCGAGTGCGATGAACGGGGGCAATTTTCGGCTCAAGCACCGCGCACTAACATCTACTTCCTCTCCCCCCCACCACCCCCCTCTCCCTCCTTTTCATCCCCTCCAAACCACCAGGTCCTTAAATCCCGTCACAACAACTCTTGTTGGTGTATTAAAGGCAGAAGCAGTATAGCAGTAGCATAATCTTATGGAGGAGGCATGGTATTTTTCCCTCTCCAAGATTTGAGATTTAGGGGGGGTGGAGAGGGGGGGGTCCCCCCAAATTTGGATTGGAAGAAAGAAAGAAAAAGAAGTAGAGGGAAAAGAAAAGGATGAAAGAAGTAGACAAATGAAAAAGAAAAGAAAGATGCGGGAACTACCTTTAACCCGGTCTTCTATTAATGTTTTCTATGAATAGCCCACAACCCCCCCCCCTTAATATAACTGCCTTGAAGAAAAATACCTCCATTCCGTTGAATCTCAAACTATAACTGGTCTACACATACATATGGGAGCATTCTAGAATTCTCCATAGTATTGCAACGGTGCAGGAAAGATTATCATTAGCGATCCTATCCAACAGGTATACTGCAACACAGGATACTGTAACCTTTTCTGCACCAGTGCAATACTCCGGAGAATCTAGAAGGCTCCCTACATGTTCAGTAGGATGTTGAATAATTGAGGCCATTTTCTAAAGAAGGACAGGGCCCATAAAACAAAGGGTGCGCTCTACAAACAGATGTATCAATCCTGCAGTCACATTGATGATTTCTCGGAAAGAGTGTGCTCGTTTTTTTTATGGGCTCTTTTTCCGACAATAGCCTCAATTTTATTGGGTGGCAAGACAGTTCGTCCAATGATTTTCGTCCAAAATACTTTGTCCGCATTTACTTTTGCCCAATGCGTCTATTCCAAGCATTTATCGTCCACAATAAAAAAACGGGTCAGACGTAAACTTAGGCTGATACACGTTTTTGTCCATAATGGGTTTGGTCCCAAGGCAATTATCGTCAACATATTTTTGAGTCCAATTTAATGAGAAACTAACCAGTAAGGAAAAAATAGAACAACTAAGGTTTTCAAATGTGAATATTTTCTCATCAATGGACTTTACATTATTATTATTATTTCCTAGGTGTGGTGATATATTTGTCCTTTACATCAACAATGAATGTAAAATGCTAAATTGTGTCCAACAAATTACTCTCATTTGGATGTTTTCTGCCTTTGGCCAAAGAAATAATTGACCCATTTTTCCATTTAGACATTATAATAAGCGGACAATATTTTTCTGGATAAAATTTTACTTATGGACAAACTGGTCTAGTCAATCAAAAGTCACATTGGACCGACTGTGAGTTTGGATGGAAACGAATGGACAAACTGTTTGGCCACCCTCAATTGTGTCAAATTATTAAGTAAATTCAACAGTGAAATTATTAGTCTGAACTAGAAATCTGATTGGTTTATCTTCGCTAAACGCTGGAAGATCGAAGGTGCAAGAGTCTCACTGCGTTGAGCAGTGTATACTTAAAATGGCCATAAACTTATTAGTTTTACAAATGTTTACTTACCAAGAAACCAATTAACCAGTAAAATTTATAAAGGAGACATAAGTTAAGCCTGACCAAGTGAGGAGAAAATCTTGTTTTTCTTACCTGAAACAAAGAAGAAAAGCAATAATGAATATCAGTGGTTAAGAAATGAAATATGCAGACGAGAAATTGAAAGAAACTTGTGTGTTTAATAACCATTTAATTTGCAGGGGTAAACATGAAAAACAATTGAGGATTCAATATGGCGGAATCATATAATCGTCATCTGTAAACAAACTCGCATATTGTAAAATAAAGAGGTAAAAATCGAGGAACTCTCGAACGGTTGAAAAAAGTATTTGTCTAAGACGGAGCTTCAAGCAATGTCACTACACACGGACAAGTAGTTTGTTTACGCAATAAAGAAAAATGGTTACAAGAATAAAGTTGAATGGGTAACTAACCAACTATATTTTTTAACCTTACATGAAATGTGAGTAAATTGTGAGCTTCCAGATAACTATAATTTGTCGAAAGACTAGACGTTAGTAGTGATTTATGGTCAATTCTCCTTTGCTATCTTACAGAAAGTGACATTTTTTTTTCTCCAAATTTAATCGTGCTCTTCAGTCTTCGGATGAAATGTTAATTTTTTTTTGATGTACGGACAAATATAGTCAACGAAAATTACGTCTAACTCATAAATGTCTACTATAAATCTAGCAACAATATGTGTCCGTCTATTTAAGTCCATAAATAGATCAAACCATTGGTTGTGCAGCGAATGATTCTTAGATTCGACCTTTGAAATAGGTTATTTGAACGCACAAATTGTAAAGCCGCACTGTGGATCGAAGTATGAAATTTCCCGGATACAATTTCATGAATAAATAAATATAAAAAACAAAATGCATTTGCAAGCACCAAGGTCAACATCAATTTCTGTGCTCTCATTTACAGAGTATTTTTGTTTTTAAAATTATTATACTGTTACCGTTTGAAATCATTTCTACTGCTCATCTGAATTAGAGTTGAAAAAAAAAGTTGAGCAAAACTATCTCTCATTGGTATCTGCCGTAGACATGAACTTATGTAAGAGGCAATTTTGTTTTGTTTCATGATGCTTGTTGCATTTGACAATTAATCTTGATTCGAGATGCCTTCACAATGTTCAATTCTCAGAGCTACAGATGATGGAAGGGGAGAGGGGGAGAGGGGGAGAGGGGGAGAGGGGGAGAGGTGGAGAGGGGGAGAGGGGGAGAGGGGGAGAGGGGGAGAGGGGGAGAGGGGGAGAGGGGGAGAGGGGGAGAGGGGGAGAGGGGGAGAGGGAGCCTCATCGGCTTAGATCAGTCAAAAGAGATCGCACTGAATAATTTGTTGATTAAATACTAAGCCAAGAAAGAGAAAGATTCACGAAAGAGGTCACGGATTACGCCCAGACGCGCTGAGAACGAAAGATTGCTCATCTCAGCGGAAAATAATAATTTGAAGCGATGCTTTTTTCCCCCCCGAAAGCGTGGAGAAATCTCGTCATCAAAAGCACGTGACATACAAAAGACAGAACAACGCAAAATCGATTCTTTGCCAAATTTGCGCGCAGTCTTATTTTTCCCATTAAGTAATGGTAATGGCTTTGTTGGTGTACGTCCCGCTGATGCCTCATTCAACGAGTATCTATTTAAAATGAATATTTTATTCGCTGAAATGGCATTTCAATCCAACCATTTCCTAAGATTTTATTTTTCTTCTTCTTTAAAAACAAGCGAAAATGGAAACTTAACTGGAAATTGGATTTCTGCTTCTTTCGGTGAAGAGCTGCTGCTTGTAAAAAGTGTAAAGTACCCTACACACTTTTCCGCACTTTAACTAGGTGGGTCACTCAGTGGAAATGAATATCACCACTGTCACCCCAAAAACCAGGAATTATATGCTTTTAAGACACAGAAATGCTGCGGTCAAGCCCGCAAAATAAACTATAAATCGGGTCACGAGAATTTAGAGACCTCCATTAATACTTCGAAAGACGATTACACAGATGTAATTTGACACCAGCTGATGAATTCATTTCGAAACGCAGTTTTCGCTGAAAACTCAACGATTTCTTCATTTGTATCAATTTTTTTCGCTGTTGCCGAAAAATGTCGATTAGAGCCTATATATATTAAAATGTCAATGAGAAAAATAAAGCTCTTAACAGAATCAACGACTTAGGGAACACAAATTCACGTCTTCAACTTCCAAGATTTTTGAAATTTCACTTATAAAATTAAAATTTAGTTCAAAAAAGGTATCGAGAATGGTGCATTTTCATTATGATTATAATCGGTCAGGGTTTCAATGTGTATCAGGGCTTTAGAGGAGTATAGGTATCTGGTATGAGTCATTGAATGCGTTGGACTACTGCCAAATGTACAACAAAGCTACAACTTCATCTATAGAACATTCTCTTCTTTCTATTTATTTTCGTTGTTTTTATAAATCCTAACGTAATTTGAACAACCTAGCTGCTATAAAATTTACCCCCGCGTTTATTTTATAAAATGTCATTTGACCAGAGCTTTGCAAAATGGAGTAAATCTTATTACCTCTCAACGTTCATCTCAGATTTATTAACTTTTACTAAGCAATAATTAACTAGCAGACCTGTTGTTAACACTAGTTCGAGAAATTATCCTTCTCTCTCTGGCCATTTAAACGCATGAGTTAGAAAAAGATCGAAGCGGGAGCGAAAATCACGTGACTACCCCTGCTCTGCCCTTTTTTAACACACACGCTCTAATGGGAAAAGAGAGAGAAACACAAATTCCTGGATTTGCCAAAGGTTGTTAATCGAAATGAAGTTGTTATATTTTTCGACTTTCGTATACTTAAAAAGAACTTTTGTGACACACTATGTACAACGTTTTTCTGAATCTGGCAACTTTAGTGCCCTTTTAACCAACAACTCAAACTCTGCCAACTCATTGTGAGAGTCGAGAGCATTATCTTTTTGGTACAGAGACGCCTTTTCAGATTTTGATTGATGAATGGCCGGATTGGCCGGGTGTGCCGAGTATGCGGGCTCAAATGAGTAATCTCTATTTATACTTTTCGTATTGAACAATAATTGTTCTCTTCGTCTAGACCCCGCCTTACTTTTTATTGTTATCGGTCAAATATTACATGCTGAGATCGCTTCATTGCTCCATTTCTTATATTGACATAAAGGGGGCTGTTGCGAGCTTTTGCTACTTGCGATTTAACGGTTGGAGCATAAGTAAAATCCTGCAAAGATGAGGATGGTAACTCTGAGAACTTACAAAATCCATTCTGAAACTCCTAAAATGCTTAAGGATACGCGACCAAAATAACGGTGTTGGGCACTAATAATGGGAGGTTCCGGGGTTCCCAACTAACAATAATGGCACTTCTTTAAGAGAAAGTGGCCAGTAAGAGATTGCTTTCCTTTGACACTTCTGTCGCGGTGCTGTTAATCACTACTCTGGTGACAAGTTACTCTGTGACTCTTTCTTCCCACTTTAGTGACGAAATTAAGATAGGCAGGGCTACAAATCCCCAGGGCTGCCGTTTTGCGTAGAATCAATGCTTTTTTCAATGCACCGATGATTCCACCGGTTGATAAAAGATTACACAGTTCAGTTCAGTGCATGACTATGATAAACTGAAATACTCGCATCTGTAATCTTTTCTCAACCGGTGGAGTCGTCGATGACTTTAAAAAACTTGCGGATATTTTAATTAATCAACGGAGTTTCCACCGATTAAGGAAAGATTACAGATGAGAGTATTTTCGTGCATTACAGTCATACACTGGACTGAACTCTGTAATCTTTTCTCAACCGGTGGAATCATCGGTGACAAGAAAAATATAGCATTGATTCTACGCAAAACGGCAGCCCTACAAATCCTGTAAGGCATAATAGGCACTTGCGTCGTGCCTATAGCGGCAAATTTTGCCCATTGTTTTCTTTCAGAAGTTTCAACTGGTGAAATCAAAAATATTACAAGAATACTTCTACTTCAAATCAACTACTCCTTCAAATTACTATTTACTCTCTTTTTTTTATAACAGTGTTTTATAATTATTTTTAATCAGTTCTTAGAAAATGTGTTGGTGGCTATAATTTCGAACGTTGCGTTGTTTTGACGAGTTTTAGAAGTAAACCAGCTTAAAATTAGGTTTTTAAGGGGTTTATTTAAAGCTGGTCTACTTCAAAAACTCGTCAAAACAACGCAACGTTCGAACACGGAAAAAAATAGTAGGTTTACCATCATGCTGACTGATATCTGCACCTGCCATAAACATGGTAAACTTGAGCATACATCATACATCGGGTTGAATGAACTAGAAACAATGTAAATTCAACCCAATATCTGGTAAAGTTTACCATATGTTTTGCAGGTGCAGAAATCAGTCATCATGATGGTAAATCCTACCAACTATTATATTCCGTGACGAGAGGCGGCAAAAACCCAAGACCTTAGATGAGACCTCCAAACACACGTGATCTATACAGTTTTTTTTCCTTTTTTCAGACTTTAAAGTTTTGACCGAAAGGGGAGGCTGAAAATGGCCATTAATGGGACCTTCTCAACATTTTTAATACTTTTAATTATCTAAGAGGCTAAAACGTACCTACTGGACATCCGTTTAGTAATATACGCACTGCTTTTTGCCATTAAGATGGACTGGAAAAAGTCGATGTGGCAACATGGCGCTCTAGCCAATCCGGACGATGAGAGCTGCGGAACACCACTTAGCGTGACGACAACTTGAGAGCTTTGCATCGCTCGCGTCCTGAATTTATACTCGATTTCCGAACAATCAACTACTTTACTGAGAGAGGAGAGAGTCGCCAGTCCGCCCGTCTTCAGTGGCAGTTTTCGTTTGATCAAAAGGAAGTTATTATGACTCCGGATGAAATTTAATTTCACTAACAACCGATGTTCAGTCCGTGCTTCAACGCCAGGTTGTGCCCTTCAGAAATCGTTTTCATGTGAATCCTTTGGATTTCGATTGATTCATTTTTCCATCTATAGGGGCCCAGGGGTGGGGGGTGGGGGGTTGCGGGATAAGGGGGTGCAGCTGTAACACTTTCGACGAATTCACCTTCCCTGATTACTTGTTTGCATTTAGAAAATCAAAACTTCGCATGAAATATTTCTATACATTGGGTGTCCCAAAAGAATTGAGACAGACATTGTAACTTCAAAAGTAAACAAGCTACAGAAATAATTTTGAGCTTACTCGAAAGATCGACTCATTTTCTATCCATTAAGTTCAACATCAGCTCATCTGGCTATAAATTGACGAAGTTATGACAATTTGAGCTACAAAAAAGCAACAAAACAGATGACACCCTCGGGTTTTTCAGCATTCATTTTCTAGCAGCGAAAAACGAAGCACTCAAGTCAAAACGACCCCCGCCAACACCTATAATACCCCTACCCCTTCCCCTGCATCCCCAAATAATCCGTCCTACCACCACGGCCCAGCTCTACCCCCATCCCAAACTTTTTCCATTATCCCTTCTACATGTCAAACCTAAACATCTTACCCGTTAAACTTTGACTCAACGCTTACAACGTATTTAGGTTAAGTTACGCGACACTTTTCACGCAGCAAAAAACTGCAGGACATTAACTGTCCCTCAAACGCTTATTTTCCATGAATTATAATAATCTTATAAGATAAACTGTTGTTTTTCAACTTTAAATTTTGCAGAATTTAAGGTCCTGCGGAAATTAACGGTCAGTAATTTTTCGGGTTATTTTTCGCAAAAAAGGGAAAAATTCACAAATCGGAAAGTCTTTAATTCGATTGTTCAGATTTGCATATACGAGTCAAGAAATAAATTTCTCTTGTCGTAGAGAAAACTTAGCTCAAAGTTCAGATAAATGACACGTGTATGTATGCACTTCGTACGTTTCGCACCCCAAACTAAAGCACAGTTCATTGAATTAATTGCCATCTTTATCGATTACTGCGTAAAACAAAATTTTGTTCGTTGGTACAATCGTGTTTCACGCAATATGATCTGTAAGAACCAACCTTCCTAAACTTGGAGCTTCGTTTTCTCTGCGAGGAAGAGAGTGTTCTAGACTTTTAAAATAGCCAAATCGTTTTTTTTTTCCTCCCTCTCGTAGAAAAACCTTTACCTACTTCAGATTTTATAGTCCATGTGCTCAACAGAAAAAACCTTGCAAGAGCTCCATTCTCAAAGAATTTAAGCGCACTGTAAGTAAAGAACCCCACCCTACCCTTAATCATTATACCATGCCTTCCTTACTACGATTATCATCCATCCGCTGTAGGTTTGTCTTGTTGCACCCACTTGTCTGAACTTTGGATGTATGAACAAGTGCTATTCTACTCTTAAAGCGCCTTCATTTTGAATTGACGCAAAACCATATCCTCCACGTATGAATAGTTATCTCGTTGAAAGTAGTTGCTGAGGTACTCCATGAACTTTTGAACATTTGAAATGGTCCAAAGTTATTCTTTTAATAGTTTACTTATTAGAATAGATAGTCCATTTGCCTAAGTAGCGCAACCTTGCAAAAACTCCATTCAGAAAGGGGTTTAACTGTTTAATTGGATATTTTCAACTGGCAGCGCCAAGAATTTCTGAGCAGAATGCAAGTCGAAAAAATCTCGTAAGTATTGTAAGTATTTCAACGGAGTCTCGTGATATTTCTGAAAAGCGGCGCGGAGGATGGCGTTCCCCTTCAATTTTCAACGGAGGGTGATGTCGCATATTTTTCATTCGCATATTCCGCCTCCGAAACTCCCATTTATCGCTTCCCTTCGTGGCGCGTCGCGGCGCCTAGCCCTGTCGATCAAGATAAAGATAAACAGCGCTGATTGACAATCTTCCAACTCAGTTAGCGGTAACGCCGCATAAACTACTACTTCCTAACAGTGAGCCTTGCTCAACACAGTGGTGTCACATTATCGCATCCAGACACCAGAGTCTGCACTGAAAAAAAAGAATGGGACCGATACCGATGCAAGGATTTGAAATTTGATGTTTTTCATTGAGAAAATGAAAGTAATTGAGGAGCTTTTTTGTGGAAAAACCATCATTTATAAAACAGAGGGTATGCTCGATTCCTCGTCCTAACAAATTATTATTTCATAGCATCATTGCGTTTATTTCTAATAAGGTTAAACGGGTCCCTCTTTTTATCCGACGAATGGTCTCAGCTCCAATGGAGCTGTTGCAAACTTTTGATACAGGCTTATTAATAGTTGATTAAGGAGTAATACCCTGTATAAATAACGATTAGCGCACTAAAAAATCACGAAATCCACTCCTAAACTCACAAAATGCTTTTAAATGCGAGACCATAATGGCGGCCGAGGCCGCGGTTTTCTAATGGCAATTGTATGCTTCTTGTGTGGTGTTGCGAGAACACCTCGTGTAGATGGCGCTGATCGAAGATAGGGAGCCCCAATGGAAACCGCGGCCCCGGCCGCCATTACGGTCTCGCGTTTAAAAGCATTTTGCGAGTTTAGGAGTGGATTTCGTGATTTTTTAGTGCGCTAATCGTTATTTTTACTGGGTGTTACCCCGTTATCAACTATTGATAAGCCTGTATAGCAAAAGTTTGCAACAGCTCCATTGTCCAAACTAAACCCACCAGAAACACAAACAAAAATGGTATGAAATATTAATATTTGAGGTAAAGCAAAACCTCTGTTTTTTACCTGGTTTTTCGGTCCCCCCCCCCAAAGAGCTCCTCAATTGATTAACTGAGAGTAAAAATGCCTTTGGGTTTCTTTTAAGTATTAAGTCAAAGTAAACTTTAACCTAAATTGACAAGGCAGTTTTCATCGTATCTGTAATCCATTAAATTTTTTCAGGATAGAATCCCTCTAAATTTTTTCAGGATAGAATCCCTCTAAATTTTAAGCCTGTGCCTGTAATCTGTGTGTTCAAAGTGAACTTTTCTGCATGTAGACTATTCAATTTTCTTCCGCGGGCAAATTACAAGTCAACTTTATTAACGGTAGACTTTCTGGCAAAATAAATTTCAAACTTTCGCCTTATTGACTGTTGAACATACCTACGCTACGTCAATGATCCTTGGTTAAAATCAGAGACAGTATAAATGGAATAAACATAAATACTATCCTGCGGGCCGATCATTTACTTCATCGTTAAACCGATCGTTAAGACTGTGTATAAGTCATGATTCTATTGGTCGAAATTCGTAACTTTTGGCCATTGCTAATTTGCTATGGTAACCATCGTTAAGAGTCCCGTTCGTTAAAGGTTATTCATGAGTAACGATGAAGTAAATGATCGGCCCACAGGTTTAATTAAGTTGAAACTTAAAAGAAATAAGAGCAAAAACTTCATTTTATTTTTTTATTATAATATCTATTTATTATTATTAACCTTTTTACCTCCACTTTGACACCCGTTAAGGAATTTATAAAATTTAGTTTTGGTATAACTAACCCTTTACTGCATGATTTTTTTTTTTTCAATATAATAATTTTTTTTTTTTTTTTTTTCAGTACAGTTTTGATCCTTGAGACAGGGAAAAATAGTGAAAAAATTCTTTCCATTATATTTCAATGGTAAAGAGCCTGAATATTAACTGTTCCAAATATGGCTTTACCCGAATTTAGGTATCCATGCAACTGAAAATAAAGTTTTCAGGCTGAAAAAAAAATTAAAGTAGTAAAAAATAAGTTAGTAAGTTTCAATAGTTGTTTTTTTTGTATATGGTACCCCTGCGTTACTCCCAAACATAACAATGAAAATCGGAAAATCTCTATCAGATTTTCAGTGAGCTATTTTCAACCACTCTGCACGTTCTCTATCCTGTGCTGCGCGCTCTAGGACAAAATCGACAATTCTTACTCGTTTAGTATCTGTTCCACATGTGACCCACCATGCAGCGACAGTACAACTCAAGTCCCCTACTTTAAGATAAGGCTTCAAAGTAATTATTTCCGATCTGGGCTCATCTGCAGTTAAGGGCTAAGACTCATGGGAAAAAAGAGATAGGCAGAGGAAAATATAACGGACTCCTATATTGCTTTTTAATAAATATTGGTTTTCTAAAACATAGAATAGTTGTACAATTTTGAATTCGATTTTGCTGAACGTTTACGGGACATATTCATTTTAATGTGATTAGCGTAAAGACAACAACTTTAATATCATCAGGAAACGGCCCCGATTAGTGTTCTGGAAAACTCAGGAGAAGGCTTTCCCCTCAAGGTATAAATCTTCTTAATGATAAGTTAAAAGTTTTAAAGTTCCGAGAGTTTTTGGGGCTTACTTCAACTTTGGATTATGAGTTTCTTTCACGGGTCTCTCTTCATAAACTCGATTTGAGCGTGGCTTGTGATTTTAATACCTTTTGATGTAAGAAAACGAGACAAGGTATTTTGTTCTAACATTAATTTGCTCGCATCAATGGCCGTATTTGCATTTATTGAAAGAGGAGAGCAGAGTAAAGTGGAAAAAACAATTTTCTAACGTTTAACAATGCAATTTCCAAGACAATCACCAGTGTCAGCGAAAAATTCTGTTACCATGCACTGAGAAAAATGATTACCGGATGAAGCACTCCAATATGGGAAATTGTGAACTAAGGTAAGGGATGTTATTGTTAACAAAATTCTAGCGTTTGTTCCATGACGGTACTTAAAAATGTTGAGGAAATTATATATTACTGAGACCGCATTTTCTGATAGTAACACCCGAATTTTCTGATAAATTATATTAGCTTTTACGTGGTCCACGTTATATTTTTGTGCTTCCGGTAACATTACTAGAACTTAGTAATGGGGCTCTTGCAATTTTTTTCTATAGGGGATTGCAGAGATGATTCTTGCATAAAAACCTGTAAAAATGACGATGAGAACACAAAACGCATAAAATTCATTCTCAGAATCGGGCTTAGTCGCATGGCGGAGAGACACAGGTATCGTGGAAGATTCCTATCTAAGTTGAGACATATCTCTGTACTTCCGTTGAGAAAGTGACAAATTAGACTGCATTGTGACATTTTATACCTGCGTTGAGCCGCCATTAAGATTTTGCCGTTACAGCAGTTTTATGTGAGTTTATTACTAAATTTTAGACTTTCTTAGTGTGATTTTCCTGATTTTCACACGTTTTTACATCAGATTGGACTAATCATTTGCTCACAGCAAAAGTTTACTATAGAGCCCCATATTATTTTTTTCTCAGTGTGGAATCAATCACCCATTAAGGTCTTGTACACGCTCCAACAGGTTTGATCAAACTGAAGGGTTGCCAACTTGACACTTCCAAAATTCAAGCTTCAATTTGACAAAAACACCTAAATAACGTGTTTTATTGGTTTTATTGACTGAGATTACAGTGAACAGATGACATACCATCCATCGTCAAATAATTCTGCAGTTTGACGACTCGTCAAACTGAACAACTACAACGACAGAACATCCAACGGTTGGCTCACCTGCCGTTTGAGGTGGATTTCGGCTCATCGATTGCTTGTTTGATCAAACCGATGCCTCCGTGATTCTAAAGGCCAAAACATCTACATCAAAAATAGCCCATTAATATGATGCAGTGTTGCCAAATGGAGTACAAATAAAATAAACATTACTGTTTTATCAACGAATTTTAACCTCTTGAAAGAAGTAAATAAACCATCTGGTAACATTGATGAACTTTTTCATTGATATCAGGTACTTTTCTGTGTAATTATTGAGTTTCGAATCACAAAATAAATTTTAGAACATGGTAGAGCTATCCATAGGTATCCAAAACGAATTAACTCAGTCCAATCCAATGCACCTTTTCCCCCAGAAGCTTAAAAAAAACTGACCAATCACGGTTGAAGCACATGTTAAGAAGCTCTTAAATATCGGTATAAAAGTCTCCTTAGATTATTTTAATTAAATCGTCGGATGCACTGAGGACGAAGTAATTGATGTAGCAAAAAGTATGGGGAAGAAAGAACTTTTAAAACCACACTGGTAAAAATGTCCCATGACCAATTTTATACAAGGAAATCGAATTCCATGAAAAATTGCATCAATTTCCATGGAATTTTTATCGATTTCCATGGCAAACACATCAATTTCCATGAATAAGTGCGTGATTTCTATGGAAAAATACTCGGTTTCCATGAAAATTCATTTCCATGTAAAATTGGCCACGGAACATTTTTACCAGGGCAAAAATCACAGAAAATCCACACCTCGGAAGAATGACGTTTTTTAGGCCTCCGAGCGAAACAACTGGGGGTGTTTCTGCCCTTAGAAATACCGGAGCCGGAGGCATCGATCAGACCCGTTCGATCGTGGACGAAGCGCTATTCACAGGTATAACGAATCCTATTTATGATATCACTTGTGCGGCAACGTTGCAAACGGGTATTCTAAGCAACAGGAGGCAGAGAATTTGTTCGATATTCCGCGTGGGCGGGGTGCGGGGTTGATGGGGTGAGGGGGAGAGGGGGGAAGGGCCTTGCTGCCTGCCGCCCGGTAACTGGTGAGGATGAGTGCTTCCGTATGTATACGTGTATCTGAGTTTGTTTGCGCACAATTTCGTTGCACAAAAGGATCCAACGCGCGGTGCAGTGGACTGTGCCTTAAGCGGGTGGCGAGGTTGTGCGTGGGTGGGGGGGGGGGGGGTGGACGCTGGATCGACCGTCGGTGTCGCGTCGGGGTGTGATCGTGTGAGAGTAAGGGTGCTGTACGTACCACATACCTCTGAGGACTGGGTCGTGTATATATGGGGGTCGGGGGAAAGCGAATGTATGTTAGTGTCAATTGAGGGATGACCAGTGACACGTTTAGACAACCTCGCTGAGGGTGAGAGTTGGAGTCGCGACCCGACCCCTAAATTCCCCCAACTCCCGCTCTGCACCCGCTCCCCCCCCCCCCCCCTCGCCCCCTACCCGGCCTACCTGCGTGAGTCACCTCTGCTCCGACCCCCCACCCCCAGCCACTAAACTCCGCCCCCTCTCCTCTCAACTGTGATTCTCACGCTCCGAATTCAATATCACACTCTGGGTCATGTCTCCTGATCCGAACGAAATCAATGATGGTGTTACAAAATATTGTCACGTCCGGGGTCCGGCGAACGGCGCGGCGCGACGCGCGGAATTTCTTCCCCTTCATCTGATTGCTGAAAGTCAAAATCCCACTAAAACCAAATCAAAAAATCCCCCCAGGCCTCCTCCACCATCGCTAAAATAACAAACAAAGCTTTGGAGAAGGGAAGGAGCTTTACTTGAAATTGGATCTGGTTACACTTTGGTAGCGCTGACAAGACCTTAGATTGGAAAAATGGCCCAGAAAAAGACTTCTGTTGAACCAACCGAATCTATCTTTGGTTCACCCAGCAAAATACCTTTAGCTTGAAGTACAAAACCTTTGGTTAGCTCTGCTGAAGTCTTTTGCTGAGTCGTTTTTCTACCAAGGGTTTTTCCAGCGCTGACAATTTTTTTTTTTTTTTCTGTTTGCCTCTATGTGAACACCAATAATAATGGATCACAAAAAAGGAGTTGCCATTTGAAAATGTTGAGTTTGTAAGAGTGTCCACCTCCCGAAAATTTTGGATGAGTCATAAAGTAGTTCTCAATAAGTTAAAAACATCCCCCGAGTTCTGTTATTTCATCTGCAGCCATCAAAAAGTTATTCAGGGGCATATAGACTTCTGCGCCACCCTGTTGTGTAAAAAATAACTTTAAGAGGATCCGAAATTTCCAAAATTACTTTACAAACTCAATGAATGCTTATAAACCAAATTCTAAGGTGACTGCGTTTTGTAATGAGTCACAGTGGGTGAATACCTTCTAATCTGTTTGTTACTTCATTATGAATCACTCTTTCTATCACAGAAACACATTACATAACATTTTGTGGCGACGTCACTGATTCGCAAAATCAGCAAGTCCATGTGATTGATAAATCGATTGAATTTGATCAATGGAACTTTTGGACAACACTATGCCATCAATTTTCATGCGGCGACGAATCTGCACAGAAAAAACAGAAAAAAACACTTTGGTAGCGCTGACAAAACCTTTGGTAGAAAAATGACCCAGCAAAAGACTTTAGTTGAGCCAACCAAAGGTCCTTTACGCTTAACTAAAGAGATTTTGCTGGGTGAATAAAAAATTTGGTTGGCCCAACTAAAGTCTTTTGCTGGGTCATTTTTCTACCAAAGGTTTTGTCAGCGCTACCAAAGTGTTTTTTCCGTTTTTTCTGTGTGTTAGTTTCGGAAAAAAATATCGTACCATGCATACTCTTATTATATGGACACCAAACATTTTGATCTCTCGGTAGAGCGGTTTTCCTGGATATTTAATCATGTTCTTCTTCTTTAAAACTCATTACAGTCTTGTATTCAAGGTCAATCGATTCGAAAAGAAGCATTTTTTTCATCGAATAGGAAATACGGGCATCAGAGACATACTCTATTTCCAATACATGTAATCGAATCCAAATGCAAAAAGCCCCTTCAAATGCTCGGTTACACAAGACCAATACAATCCTGTTGCAATAGTTGCATATTGTGTTCCTGCCTTTGTGAGACGCCTCGCTGGCCCAACTAAATAATTACTTTAAAATAAGATACGTCTCTGGCTGAATAAGCCCCCGTGCTTCCCTTCCTTTTCTCCTATAGTGATCGCGCCACTGCCATTACTATAGCATAGACATGCAACAGTTCCTAAACGTTCAGAAACTTTGGTCAATGTTTCTTTAGGTCTTAATGTATCGGTCCTGAATTTATTTCCAGCAAAACATTGCAAATTTCTTTTCGTTGGTAATAAATATCTATACTGTCAAGTAATTAAGGTCTTATGAAAATGGCGCGCAAGCTTGAAATAGCCATTGAAATGCATTTAAATTTACTAGTTGTTGCCTCGCTAGATAATGGAACGACGACTAAAAGATTCAAATGAAGGAAACCGTTTAAATTAGTTTCAGGTCCCGCTCTCTTAAAGGATGGCCTTTAACCCTTAACTGCGCCATGGTACCCCTGAGGCACAAAATATATTTCCTCCATTTTGAACTCTTAAAGTTAAAATATCATATTTTTCCACGTCGTCATCCCTCCGGCACAAATCGAGGAAAAATTTCGATTTTTCACCGAAGTCTGAAAAAGCAAGGCCCCACATTGGGGGCCATCTGAGCATTAGAAAACATATTTAACCGTTTGACCTTGATTTTCTCCCTATACTGGCCCATGTTAAATTTAGTACTTTGTAGTTCTCTTGGGCGCAAGAATTAATGCTAGGAATTTTTTCATTATTTTTCCCTTTCATTTTGAGTCAAAATCAATTGAAAAATCATATTTTCGAACGAAAAAAAAAAAATCGCGCAGTAAAGGGCTAATCTCACCAAATATTTTGATTGGACTATTTTCTTAAAAAACGGTCCATATCCACAATGTTGGCTCCGAAAACTGTTCACTGAGGATAAAGAGGTGCCGAAGTACGCTCAGAAGCCTTCAAAAGTCTGGCATTTTTCATTAAAACGAAAAATTTGGCCCGAAGAATGGAGCTCTTGCAAGGTTTTGCTGTAGACAAATGGAGTATCAATTCCAATGTAAAATGCTGCGAAAATAACGATGAGACCATTAAAAATGTCTAAGACCCACTCCTCGCAGAGAAAACTTAACTTGAAATTTCGGGTGACCACCCTTGCATGTATACACCGACCTTGGATTCGGACCCAAACAAAAGAGCAGGACATGAAATTAACTGTCGTCTTCCTCGTTTACTACGCAACGTAGAACTTTTCTGTAATTATCACCGTGCTCCTAGTGGCAAAATACGTATAAATGGACCCTTCATTTCTTTCAATTTACGTTTTGAAAGCAAATTCATTAATCTCATTGTTCGAATTCGTATGTTCTTTTGTTTGGGGTCCAAATCCGAGGTTGGTGCATACATGCAAGGGTGGTCACCCGAAATTTCAAGTTAAGTTTTCTCTGCGAGGAATTATTTCTCATCGTTATTTTCGCAGCATTTTACATCGGAATTAATACTCTATTTGCCCACAGCAAAACCTTGCAAGAGCTTCATTGTCAAGTTCAACGTTTGATTACATAAATTGTTCAGGCTTTATGGATACTTTTGAAGGTATCTGAGCGTGTTTCAGCATTTCTTTACCCTCAATCAGCGGACATCTTATTCGGAGCCAAAACTGTGGATTTGAACACTTTTTTAAGAAAATGTTCGAATCAACATTTAGGGGCCAAAAAATGGCAACTGACAAGGGGAGGCTCAGAAGTCACCGCCTCTGATTTTGATAAGAATGACACGAAAATGTAGCTAAAGTAAAACTATTAGACCCGTGTTTCTCACTTTTTGCCAATGGGCCTTCCTAAAGCGTCAGGAATTTTTTGAAAGTTGCCGAAATTCATGTAAATATTCGGAGCGCTCTCCGCTCGGGTTTTTTACATGAATTTCGGCAACTTTCAAAAAATTTCTGACTCTTAGGAAGGCCCATTGGCAAAAAGTGAGAAACACGGGTCTAGTAGTTTTACTTTAGCTACATTTTCGTGCAATCGTTTTCAAAATCGGAGGCGGCGACTTCTGAGCCTCCCCTTGTGAGTACATTTTTGGTGAAAATTATACATTTATCTGAAAGGTACTCGTTTTGAAATTTAAATCCCATTCTCACAAATAATTGCTAAATTCCTTGTCCGAAAAATCCGACGATTCGGTTGACTGCCGGTAGAAATATACCAAGACCTTGACGCTTTAAATCATATTTCAAGTGGGCAGAATACAGTATTATAGCCGTGGCATGGACATCCGGTCCGGAACATGCACGATTGGATCTGGTGCTCCAGTTCTTAGCAGTTAGCAGCACTACTCTTCAAGTCGTTATTGATCAAAAGCCTCCCCCTTTATATTCGCCATGCATTACGCCTCTGCCCTCGACCTTGTTCATTTGCTAACATATTCATTGGCACAATTAAACGCTACTCCCCTTTCACTATCACGACCCCTCTTTAAACCACCCCCGTCTAACCGACTACTACAGTTTACATTATTTCGTATTTGAAACAATCAATACGGAATAACGGTTTAAGTGGCTGAAAGTAGGTCATTAAGCTCAGTACCCGGCTCGGCAACGTATTATTAAACTTTTTGAAAATTCCTCATTTACCGCAACGGAGCATTCATGCCTGCCTGGCAAACGATATATCCGCAACATGATATTTATTACGCAAACTGCTCAAAGTAAATGTAAGTCCGTGTGGTGCAGGAGAAAAAGGTATTAAAAACGGTTGTGGTGGAGTCGAGGAAAGGAGAGCAGAGAGGTTTTGCTATTCCACCTGTTTTAACCCTTTTTTCAAATGTTTGATTAGTTTTGTGACTATGCATAGGAGGGTGAAAAGCGCTGATTTGTTACTAAGCAGCGTTCACCTCGACGCGACGTACGTTATTCACATGGTCACCCGCAGAAAAATTTCCAAGGGGGGGGGGGGGGGGGGCAAAATTGTTGAACCCCAATGGAAGGTCTAGGAGACCCCCCCCACCGGTGGAAAAGGGAAAGCTTTTTTTCAGGTGTACAATTATAAAGTCATGGTAGGTATATCAAATATGTAGTAATAATTTATACATGTTTGATATAATGGATAAAGTTACAACAGACGAAAATGATACGAAGGTAAAAGTTTAATTCTTCCATACCTTACAAAAAATGAGTTAAAATTACAAAATAAACAAATGCGGAAGTTTTTTAACTATTACTTCTTTGATTAATATTGCATTTTCTATTTTCCTTTCATTTTTTACCGTGAAATTTTGACTTTTTTGAATTCCGGGGGGGGGGGGCAAGTGCCCCCCTTGCCCCCCGCTGCGGGCGCCCACGGATATTCAGAAGGAGCGTTTGAAAATTCAAATATTTTGCCCCAGTTTTGAGGCGTGTGATTAAATCGAGGTAGAAAACTAACTAGCCGTGGATTCTGCAAGGAGAAAGGGAGGCTAGGCCCCCAGAGGGCTCCTCCTGTTGGACCCCTTGATGTATCTGTGCTCCGCGACGTGTTACCGAAATTAAAAATAAAATCACAGGGGACAGAGGGTGGCTGCGCTTTTGAACTCCTCTCGGCAGTCTTGGGTGTCTGTGTAACGGTGACACTGGAGTGGGTCATTCTGTCTGGTTTTATAGTCATCGGTCCTTTGCATCAGCAGCAAAGTTGCAGGTGAGCCTCGTTTTTGTGCTAATACCCCCCCCCCCTCCCGAGCCGTATCGGATGTTTTAAGGAGAGGATCCAGGACGCTGGTTAATAACTGAAATATGAAAATGAAAATCGTTTTCTTGGAACTTAAGACATTCCCCTTGAGAGCGCGCAGGTGTTTTGACAAACAGGCGTATATTTTAAATTTCCGCACCATCTATCATCATAAAGTATCTTTGCGGTGTGAAATTTTGAAGCGTTGAATTGAGTTGCGCCTCTGGAAAAAGGATAGGACTAATGATCATGGTCGGTGTATTGATTAAGATGTAAAATCGACTCCGCCCCCCTCTTCTGACCTGCAGCGAAGGCGCATGAAAAAAATCAACGAGCTGTAACAATTTCATGGTGTAAAAGTAACCATGAAAAAGTAAAAACCCGTCACAACTTTAGAAATAGTAAATTCTACTATTTGTTTGTTAATTTAAACCAAAAAAATAGTAGAATTTATTATTTTTAAAGTTGTGCCGGTCTTTTATTATTTCATGGTTAATTTCACACCATTTTTTTTTCAGTGTACGCTATGTTATAAACCCTATCTCAAAAAATGACTGCATGGTAGTGGCGCCGCGTGGAATCTGGCAACGTTGTATACAGTCCATTAAAACCCATTAAAAATATCGAAACATTGGGGGTGCATAGTGCACTCCCTCAAATCGATATTTTACATTGGATCGAATGGGCAAAATGCTGCTTTGCCGGATTGCACGTGACGCCACTGCAGTGCATAGCAGAGTTGGGCAAATGGGGGCGGTAATCGATTACACGATTACCAAGTAATCGTAATCGTCGTTTTTTCGGAGGATGATTCTATGGTAATCAAGGCTGATTTTTTACAAGCCACCCAACATATTAGTTGCAGAAGTATTAGATCTAATCAAAAATACCCTTGATTTTACTATTTATCTGTGAAAAATGGATTTAATTTAATGGATTGGTAATCGTGTGAACGATTACGATTCCCATTTGCCCAACTCTGGTGCATAGACCATTTATTTCTGGTTTGTTGGCCTGATTTTCTTTGAACTTTGAATAAAATATTGTAATTAATTAAGCGGGAATTGGTTTCAAACAAAAGAGGGAGTACTTTGAAGCGGTTATCTGCACAAATAATTTCGACACAACTACCCAGGTGAGAAAAATTGGCTTATCAATTTTGAAAGTCTTCCAACAAACAGAAACATAGCTGTAAAACTTTCAAGCATTGAGTTTAGTCGCGCCCCTTTGCAAAAACTCTAATGTATGGCACCATCGCATCGATTCCCTCAGCCCCCCCCCCCTTAACTTATCACGCACATTGGGCAACATAGGAGATTTTATGCTATTCTATCTTTTTCCTCCAATTGCCTGCACTGATGGTCTTTCGGGAGGGGGTATAGTTGCCTAGCAACCTAATGCAACAGGTCTAACAGATTTTGGTGCTCGAGCGATTTATTTAGTCAAACGACTTCGTTGCACGCTTAAAAAGGGGAATCAAAAAGAGGGGAATTGTCGTTCGAGAGGAATTCACTGTCATCCTCAAACTGAAGAAGTACCATCGAGTTATCATCGATAAGCAAATAAAATTCCAACAACGCTTTTATTCAGCTTTTTCAGTTCTCACAATAATATTCTGTTTCATTAATTTTATTTTTCAATTATTTTAAAATGCATTGTGATGTCAAGTTTTGATGAAGGAAGAATGACTGAAACTGCATGACAAAGGCCAAAAATATTTTATTCGTTAAAAAAAAAAAAAAAAAAAAAAAAAAAAAAAAAAAAAAAAAAAAAAAAAAAAATCTAGTATAGCTTGACTTTTTTATGATTCTAAACTTTAATTTACCTTTTCAAAATCGCAAAAGAAATAGTCGCGCTAGAAGAGAGTCCAAATGCATTACTTCGGAGTTTTGCATAAATTCAACAGCGCTGCCAGATTTGGCAAACAATGTACACAATCAGTGGCGGCTCGTGCAATTTGGCAACTATGCTTTTTTGCCATTTAAACCTATGCAAAAGTATCGATAACTTGGGGGTGCATTGCACCTCCTGAAGATCGATTGTTTAACATAGGTTTAAATGGAGGGATTACATTGTTGCCATATTGCACGAGCCGCCACTTTTTCCACCAAATATGGCAGCATATGCACTGATATTCAATGGTGCACTCTTCAATTCATCAGTGATTTGAATAATTACAGCAAAGATTACAGATTTGAGTATTTCCATGTAAGCCGTTGTATACTTCTTGACTGATTAATAATCTTTCGGAGGCAAAATGGCAGCTCCTTTCAGATGAAACCGATGAAAAGGGTTGCAGCGGTTTTATGAGAGACGGTGATGACTGATAACTACTCAACGACAAAAAATACTATAAAATGTGACGGCGACCATTTTTTTTTTTTTTTGCTTGAATATATAGCTAAATATAAAGGTTGAAGCTGGGAGCTAAACAGCCAGTTCATATTGAATTATTTTCACACAATTTATTTTTTAAAAATAAAAAAACACAGATGAGAAAATAACAAATAAGTTTTAAAGCATACGTTTCGGTTAACAAAAAAAGAAAAAGGTTTAATCGTGCGTCAAACAAACTTTCATGCTCTCCACCAAAATTATGGTTCGGGTAGTGTCAGGATAAAGACCGTCCATCGGTAAAATTCAGTCGAAAATATCGCGATTCGATCTCTCCAATTCCACTTAGTCGGACCGAATTTATTCCTTTGATTTCTATCAAGTTCATTTTTAGTCGGTAGGGAAAAACATTCTCTTTCCTCTAAGTTCTTTGACCCTCAACTTCGAAATAGCCCTTCGCTGAAAATAAACTTGGGGATAATTTGTTGTCCATCAGAGGCTTTTAAAAAGTCTCACTCTGCTCCTCCCCAAAATAAAATCTTAGAAGAACGAAATAGATTTACGACACTTTTTTCTTCTTCTTCTTCTTCTTTTTTCTCGAAGCTCTTGAGAGATTCTGTCGGTTGGAGAGACCTCCCTACCTTTTAGCGTGGATACGACGCCAACTATTTGTTTAAAAAAAATGCATAAATCTTCTTGTACAGTTCCTTGGTCATGTTTTCCTGCTAGTATTGTACAATCTTATTTTTGTTTTGTCTCAATCTTCTGACCGTAAAGTAGAGTTAGAAAATCTGTATAAAATTGCGAAGATTTATTCCTAGCACAATAATTTTTAAAGACCAACGAATCAAGAAATACATAAATAGGTCAACCTCAGCAATTCGTTAATGTCCGACGATGATTATTTCTCCTCGTTATTATTATTATTTTTCCAGTTATATTCTTGTTTTGACTTACAATTGGATGAATTTGAGCGTTCTTACGTAGCTATGCGAGTATGAGACCCTGAAATGGCCTGAAACGAATCATACATACGTTGTTTCTTCCCGCCTGAAATAAAAATAATGTTTCCGTTGATTTTTTCCAAATCATTCTCGCTGGAATTTGAATTTCCGTGTTATAAGCCCATATGTTAAGCGCCAATTAAGTTTTTTTGGTTTTGTTTCATATACTTTTGGAAGGTCGCAAGAACCAAGCTGACGGCCCCAGCGGTCACAACTTATCGAATCGAAACTCGTATTCGATGGTTGTTTTTTATTAGGTTTTGGGCTCTTTTTTATCATGTCTTCGGAACGTTTTGGGCTTGTTTTTGGCATATCTTATGCATGTTATGGATACTTTTTTATCCAGTTTCGGCGGCTTTTCGGTCATTTTTTAAGCCTGTTTCAATCAACTGCTGATAAAAGACAGGCTCGGTGCAAGAAAAATAGGATTAGAACTTACAAAAGTCTTAAAAATAGGTTGAACGTAACTTTATGTATAACGCCCTGTATAGAAAAATGATAATACATTTTTACCGATAAGGCGCACTGTGGTGGAAAACGAAAAAATAGAATAATAATGGAACGGACGTACGGAAATAAAACAAAATGAAGTAAATCTACTTCATTCGGAGGATTTAATTTTTCTTTGTATTCGGAGCACGGTTTTCGTAGCTCTTTTGATCGCGTCTGAGAATGAGGGAAATTGATCTTTAGACGCGGAAAAAAAAACCTCCGTCTCCACTTCGGCTCGCCTCTAAAAGCACCGCCTGAACCTCTTCCAACAAAACTCTTACACAGATGGATGAATAGAGTTTCGCAAGTTTCAAACCTAAATTTTTAACGATAGGTGGAATAAAAAAAAAAAAAAAAAAAAAAAAAAAAAAAAAAAAAAAGTAAGAGGAACGTCCTATTTATTTTCATGTACTCATCCCGAATCAAGGAGTTATATACGAGACGGGAAAAGTCTTTGAGGAGGATAGTAAGGTATGGAGTTACGCGCGCAGAAGCGATTGAAGGGTGAGAGGGAGTAGAGAGGAAAGGGTGAGATGAAGAAGAGAATGGCGTAGTTGAGAGAAAAGTCGAGAAATAACTCTTCACTCGAGCAGCCGCACAATGGGATAAAACTTGGAATATTTTGGTCATCGTTATCAAGAGACCTCTCTCTCTCTCTCTCTCTCTCTCTCTCTCTCTCTCTCTCTCTCTCTCTCTCTCTCTCTCTCTCTCTCTCTCTCTCTCTCTCTCTCTCTCTCTCTCTCTCTCTCTCTCTCTCTCTCTCTCTCTCTCTCTCTCTCTCTCTGTTTCTCTCTCTCTCTGTTTCTTAGCTGTTCTTTTTTTTTTTTTTTTTTTTTTTTTTAAATTGTAATTTTTTCGATAAATATAATCACAAATATACAAAAATTGGTGATGATGAAAACTGGTTATAAAATCTTCAGCAGAGTGTGCTTATTACTTAACCCTTTCATAGCTAAAATTATTTTTCTTCAGAAACTGATTTTTAACCAACATAGTTGATCTTAGCGCTGTCTCCTCTTATCTAAAGTGATGCGCATATTGTATTTTTATGTTTTTCATAACATTCAATGATATTCAGATTTACTTTGAAATGTACAGGGGGTCTGAAAGGTTTGAAATATCTTAAGTTACTCTTAAGTTACGGAGCTTGCCCGAATAAACTCGTTTTTCTCCTCTATAGCCTATTTCACATTGTTTCAGTCTTCATTTCGAATAGGCTCTATAATCGATGAAAACACTTACGAGATAAGTTTTCGTGTGGCGCCTTCAATTCGTCGTACAGGCAATTCCAACTCACCCGAGTACGAACAGTTGACTGTACCTTCCCTACGTAAGAAAAATGTGTGAAAAATCGTTTAGGGGTCTTTCCAGCCACCCCCCCCCCGCCACCAGAGCTGAACGTTGGTCAAATAGCTTGGGGTCTCAAGGGTTAGTAGTTTCTTGTTTAAAAAAAAAAAAAAAAAAAAAAAAAAAAAAAAAAAAAAAAAAAAAAACCTCCAAAATTCAGACACATGCCTAAGCTTCATTTCAAACACTAGACGTCTAGATGGCTAAAAGATAATTCTATCATCTAAAATTATGAAAAAGGAAAAAACTACTCTGTAGAAAACTTGGCAGAAAATAAAATGAATTTAAACCGCAGAACAAATCAATCGAATTTAAAGATCGCGAAAAGTTCCAAAATCAGTGCAACGTCATGCACAAGAAGCCAATTCTGTTTTTCTCCGCGGAAACTCGAGTGTCCTATACCGTTTTCTTGAACTTTGCTGAATGCTGATGCTGTTTTAAGAATAATCGTTGTGAAAGTTACTTTTATTTTTCAAATAACCTTCTTAAAAATTCACTTGAAGGATGTTGAACAATGGTACCTTGCTGACTTTTGCTGGATGCGATTAATTAGTCATCCTTGCGTAAAAACCAGCGGGAATGACGATGAGTGTACTAAAAAATCACGAAATACTCGTAAATTCATTTTCTCAGGAAATGCATTTAAAGTAAAAGGCGTTGTGGCGGAGCTATGCAATTGTACCATTGGAGATTCCTATCTAATTTGAGACGATCCTAAGTGCGTTTTTAGGTAAGAGTCTCCTATAATACCTGCATAGCTCAAAAATGGCAAAATAAAATGGTTTTTAAATGGCAGAGCTATGCACTATGCAGGAATGACGGGGCGGGATTTCTATCTAATTTTTCACTCTCTTGCTATTAAAAAACACGAATAAAAGCCTCAAATTAGATAAAAATCTCCCATGGTACCTGCGAAGCTCCGCCATTTCACCTTAAATTCCTCATATTTTAAAGTCATGTTGTGAGTCTGTGAGTAAATTTTGTAATTTTTAATGTGCTCGCATCGTCCTTTCCGCTGGTTTTTTCGCTGGAATGAACTATTCAGTATATAGCAAGACAGTTATAGCGAGAGCCCCATTGACCAAAGTTTTGTAAACCTAACACAAAGAGGCTGATCCAGCTCCCATGAGGAATGGGCTATCGTCAAAAAAAATCCATAATTTCAGGGTCGATAGAGCTCGTCAAGACGCGTTAAAAATGTCCAGGTTTTTAATTTTGGTCAACTGGGAAGGGGGGGAGGGGGCTTCAAAGTTAAATTTTCAAAGTCCCATAACTTTTGTTCACTTTATTATTTTGACTTTTACTTTACGCCAAAAGATTCCTCTTTAAAAGAACCTTCGATTGATGTGTATGAAAGTTCAATTGGAAAAAGTTTAAACCAATTTTTTCATTTTTTTTTTTAATTTTCGGAACAAAAAAAATTGGTTTTTTGAGTCTAAAAAATACGCGCAACGCACGGAAGAGAATAAAAAACTATGAATATGAAAGTCAAAGATACGTTCTTTCGAATGGTGCAAACCGCGATCCGAGGAAATGATCACAGCAAATTTGTCCGAAAAAAATACGCGTTTTCCTTCGGAATTCACGTGATCCTTGTTCAATTTTTAAATGAATACTTCAAGACTCTGCTATTCCAGGAGAACATGGAAACAAAGCTAAAATAAAAAAAAAAACTGGCGAAGGAGAAGCCTCTTGAGTCTCATAGAACAATGTAATATTTACTTTTTCTCTTTCCCCTTTGAAAAACTTGAACTCGACTCCACGCGTGACTTGACTTGACTCTTTTTTCCCCCCTCAGAGGTGCGACAGCGTAAAACGAGCCAAGAAGCACTCCACACTCCGACACAAGTGAAAGTTGTTCCATCTCCTACGTTTTTTCGCCCGCTTTAAATTCATTTAATTTTTTCACCCTCATACCCTCCCCCCAGCCCTTCATCACCCCTTTTGTGCCTAGTTTCAAGGATCAGTTTTTCAAACTTTTTTTCATCTCTCCCCTCGATGTGTGGTCTGATTTTTATTTTTTTCAGATGGTTGAAAATCCCGTTTTTTTATAGACCGGACAAGAATGAAAAACGATGATTGCTGGAGACGAGTCACGTGGCTGCCAAGCCTATAATCAAAATATGGATTTTATCTAATTAGTTATCGGACAGTTTTTGAGCATAGGATAACCAATCTAATATAGAATAGAATTTTAAGACTTTTCAATGTCTCATGCAATCTGGCTACAGCGGCTTCTCTCCATTTAAATCTCAGTGCAACAATTGATCTTGAGGGGATGCACTATATCCCTGAGAAATTTATACTTTTAGGTTGGTTAAAATGGCAGAGAGCATGGTTGTCAAATAGCACTTGCCGCTTTTGGTTTGCAACAGATCCATTATTGTCAATCCTATCCACAGTATACTTATCTTACACAGTACCGAAACTCAATGTTAGAAAAACGGCAAATGCCCCCTGGTGGTGGATGGTTAACACTAACATCTTCCATTTGATTTGCATTAGACGCACGGTGGCGCCCCCTGATGATGGATGGTAAACAACTCAATTTTCCCATTTGATTACATTGAAAAACGAAATTCGCCAAAGCGCTCCTATAGAGTTTCGCTACTGTGTAGATGAGTATACTGTGATCATATCCATATTAAGTGACATAAACTTCGGTGAAATGAGCTTTCGGTTGAAATTCTTCATATCTGTAAAATTGAATTCTCCATTGATTCTCCATTTTTCTGCTTTTGGCCAGTGAATTCTTTTTGAAACCTTTAATTCTAAATGACCGAAGGTTGGTTTCCATTGAACAGGGGAATCGGTCAAATTTAATACTTAGAGATATTGAGCGCAGGGTATATTGATGTAGCATAGGCTGAAGAGGATGGAAAGCGAAGCAGCCCTGCATGGAAAGGAGGGAGAGGGAGGGAAAAAGGGACAGAAGCGATGAGAGGGGAAGGGATGGATGGGGAGAAGGAGAGGGGAAAGGGGAAAGAGTCTTTCAGCTTAAGCTTCCATTAAAAAGGCTCGCAGAAAACTTCTATAAATTGATAGTTAAACTCTGAAAGAGATAACAAAAAAGGTAGAAAGTACAGCGAGCGCAGAGAAACCAAATCAATAGCCATTTGAATAATGCATTAAATTTTTTCGATGTTATTTAAAGTAAAGGTTTTATCTCTCCATCGAATTTGTTAATGTGCAAATAGCGGTGGCGGTCGGATTAGGCGAGATTTTCCCTTTTTAATTAAAAAAGTGAAATGAAAATGGAATGCTCTAGAAAAAAATAAGCAACAAGTCGAAGTCATATAGTTTCATACAGTCCATAATTATTTTGAATTTTAGAGTGTTTTTAACGTTGTCAGTGATTCTCCTTGAAAGTTGCCCTGCAGTGTGGAAAATAAGAGAGGCTATTGCTTTTAATGATGGTTGGCATTGTAAAAAAATCTACGTATCTTGAATTTAATTAATCCAAAAATACTTTTTAGATTTTTTCGTTTTTCAACACGTCTTCGCCTTTTTCTTGAGAGCAGTTCTTTAAAGGGCTGATTTTATGCGCAAGTTGAAAGATGCATTCTTCTCCAGTAATGCATGAGCCAGCAGCTTTCCTTGTGTTGGGAGAAAAGCAAGAAAATAGTCATAACAATTTCTGTGTCCAGGTACAGTCCACTCGGGGTGAGTACCTACCCACGAAAAAATTCCTATGGGTTTCCCTGTGAATTTGGTCATGGGTTTTCATGGGACATTTCTAATAGGAAAATTCATTGAATACATTAAAATTTAGTTTAAAAAAACACTGATGTTTGGTGCTTGTCGCGGACAGTGATGTCGCTAAAGATGCCTACTTAACAAACTGAGTCACAGAGTAAAGTGTTCATAGGCGATTTTTCCATCATGGCGCCTCCTCCTCCTCCGTGGTGTCTTCAAAATTACGACCCAGAAATCCTCTCTGTCACAAATTGTTGCTCCGATCCCAAGTTCTCAAACGGTTTATTGCCTCTAAATGTGGCAACAATGACGTCATCGAGAGCATTAATTATGATTTTCCCCCCAAATCCCGACCGTAAAGACGCCGGGGAGTGACGCTTCTTTACGACGCGCGGGCGCTCTGCGGTTGGCACCTATACAGTATACACCCTCAAGTTGCTCGTCTTGAATCGAATTGCTCGCGGGAAACGCGCGACGTCCTTATTGACATTAGTAGGGAAGATTACGCCAGTATTACTACTGACATTAATCAAATTTTGAAGGGATTTCAAGCCGCGCGCGTATCGCATCTGTGTAGAGTTGGGCGCGGTGGTGAGTTAATCACCTACTTCTTCGGGCTGAAGAAGAAAAAATTAAATGAAGACACATGATCAATACCTGGGATTTGAGCGAACTCTCGGTTTTCAAACTCTCAAAATGTGGGTTTGGGTCATATACTTTTGCCACAACAATATATTAGAGCCTTGATTCTTACGTAAAAATCGGCGAAACTGACGATGCGCACATTAAAAACTTTCAGAAACCACTCAATAACTCAGGAAATCACTTCAGTTTCAAACAGCCCGCGCTACGCTAGACACTATATTTGCACGGGCAAACTACTATACAGACGGAACCACCATATGTATCTGTAAACGACATGCGGTAACCACAATATGATGGAATTTATTTCCTTCCAAATTAATACATGATATATTATATCTGCATTTTCTGTCTGGTCTTTTCTCGCCTATCAAATATTACAAAATAATACAAGAATGGGTCTGTTGCAAACTTTTACTACAGCGACATAGAGAGTTAAATCTTAAGTAAAATCATGTGAAAAGTCCAATGGTGGTGTCAGAAAGTCATAAAATGCAGTATTAAACTCACAAGAGGCGTTTAACTGAAACCGAAAATGGCGGTAAAATATCGAGCAACCTGTGTGCACGCACCGTGAACATCCAGATGGCCAACGTTAACAACCTCACGGCATCGGAGGTTATGAGTTTGTTTGCGTTGTGATTGCTTGTGATCGATGTTAAGGGGTTGGCCATCTTGGACGTTCATGGTGCTTGCATACAGGTTGCTCGATATTTTACCGCCATCTTGGATTTCAGTTAAATGCCTCTTGTGAGTTTGTTATTGCATTTTATGACTTTCTGCTGCCGCCAATGGACTTTTGACGGGATTTTACATGAGGTTGATCACTCTATAGTGCTGTAGCAAAAGTTTGCAACAGACCCATTGCATGCAACGGAACATTCAAATGTTTGTAAGTTACGTTGATGCTTACATAAAAACGCGGTTGTTCCGTCTATGCAGTTGTATGCCGGTGATATTAGTGTCTTAAGTAGCGCGGGTTGCTTGAAATGAAAAAGATTTTCTAAGTTAATGAGAGGATTTTGAAAGTTTTTAATGTGCGCATCATTATTTTCGCCAAATTTTACATTAGAATTAGAAAGACATATTGATGTAGCAAAAGTACGCAACAACCCATTTCTCATAAAGGCCTCAAAAAGGCTCATACCCAAGCCGCTACTTCCATAATTTCTGATAGACCAAAAATAAGTCAACATTTTTCCGTCTGATGTCTCTTTGTTTGTTTTGTATTAATATTATTTTTCCAGGATATTCCGATAGAAGTCAAAGAAAAACATTGAAAATATTTTTGAATTCAATAGAGCTCTTGCAAACTTTTGCTATAGGAGATTAAAGAGTTGATTCTTGCTTAAAAACCAGTAAAAATGACGATGAGTACACCAACAAGTCACGAAATTCACTCTCAGAATCGGGCTTGATGGCGGAGAGAAGCGCAGGTATCATGGGAGATTCCTATCTAAATTGAGATGTATCTCTGTGTTTCAGTAGAGAAAGTGGCATAATTGACCGGAATCTCCCATGGTACCTGCGTTCAGTGGCGTACGCAGGATTTTTCTTGGGAGGGGCTTGCACTGATGAGCGTTTGACTGAAAATTGTTCCCCCCTTCCCCTCCACCCCCAAAAATCGGAGGTCTGGGGGGCTTTTAGCCTTTAGCCCTCTTATCCAGTGGCGTACGCCACTGCCTGCGTTGATCCGCCATTACGATATTGCCGTTATTGCAGTTATGTGAGTTTATTACTGAATTTTAGACTTTCTTAGTGTGATTTTCGTGATTTCCGCTGGTCGTTCCATGAGATTGGACTATTAATTTGCTTATAGCAAAAGTTTGCAAGAGCCCCATTGAAAATCAACAAAAATTTTCACTTCATAAGAATCTATAAACTCTGTAAATAACTTCACGATTTTTTCTTGCTCTCTCTCTTGGACCACTTATTCTGACTGTAAGTCAAAGTTAGTATTCGATGAAATTCAATTGAGCTTGGGTACAGAGATGAACCTTTGAAAGAGAAAATATTAATTCCCTCTTTTCTTCATTTCGACAATCTTAATGGGGATTTTACCGAGTACCAAGCCCAAGCCTGAAGCATTCACCAGACATCTCTCCCCTAGGCCCGTACTCTACATTTACTCAAACTCGTATACCCCCTTTATCCCCGTGACTAAGTCCGCTAAAAAAGGGGCAGAAGGTCGCTGAATTCTGGAACTGGCTGGCTCACAGCCAATTCGGGAGATTTCTGCGTAAGCTCCGTCCCGTGCATCACTGTTGCCAAGTTGAGCTTTTGTTGGATCCTTGCACGAGGAGAAAACAGAAATGAAGTAACTAACCATTTTTGTTTCTTTTCCTTATGCGATAAAAATGCGTTTATTCTTGACCTCCTCAATAACGCGTTCATCCCTTCCATACACGCATTTTGGGATTTAGATTTTTTTCAGATTCCATAAAAACATTTCGAAAGAAGACGATTTTCTATAAGAACTGTGATGGGTTATTCATTATTTATCGCTAATGGCGTCATATTCATTTAACCTTGTTTAGTAGCTTATAAATAAATTAACGAGCTATATCAATAGAAAGTCTGATACGTGTTATAAGTCCTGTCCCAAAGTGTGACAGCATGGACAATGGACGATCTGGTTCTGGTTTATTTGCCTTATTATTTTAATCTCAAATCAAAAGTTGTAATTAATTCGATGGAAATTGGTCTTAAACAAAAGTGCAAGTGTTTTAGAGTGGATACGTGGACACAGAATTCCAAAGTGAGAAAAACTTGCTTGTTTCTGTCGTTCATCGCGCAAATCCTTCCAAAAGAAACAGCTGTATAGATTTCTGTGTCCAAATCACCACTCTCAAACACTTGCGATATCGTTCAAATTCAATTTCAAGTGGATTTGTCGCAACTTTCTCTTTCTATGTAAGCAAAACAACAATATTACGTTTATATATATATATATTTTTTTTTTTCGTTGGCTTTTTTACCTCAGCTGATGAATTTGCCCAACTCAAAAGCATTCGTTTGTTTCTATTTAAGATTAAAAAAATGAGGCGAACAAACCGAGCCTGTATAAAATGCAGGGCTGCCGTTTTGCGTATAATCAATGCTATTTTTCTATTCACCGATGATTCCACCGGTTGAGAAAAGATTACACAGTTCAGTTCAGTGTATGACTATAATGCACGAAAATACTCTGATCTGTAATCTCTTCTCAATCGGTGGAGACTCCGTTGATTAATTAAAATATCCGCAAGTTTTTTTAAAGTCATCGACGACTCCAACGGTTGAGAAAAGATTACAGATGCGAGTATTTTAGTTTATTATAGTCATGCACTGAACTGAACAGTGTAATCTTTTCTCAACCGGTGGAATCATCGGTGAATTGATAAAATGTTCATAAGAGGATTTCCATCATGGCCTCTTTTTGAAGTTTCAAAACCACAACCTTTAAATCCTCTCCATTGATATAGCTTGTTGAGCTCATGTGATGACACCTGTGTGATATGGTCAATGTTTTTTGTAAAGAGCCAAACATCGAAATCTGCTTCCTCTTCCTAAATCTCAGCGTATTGACACACATCATATTTTTTTCAAGTGCACAGTCTGACAACGCCGCGCCGGAGGGTGTACGCTGGAAGCTGGAGGGAGCTTTCTCCCCCAATCCTGGCTATACCAGCGCCGCCGAATCCCTCGATTCACATCCCGCCTCCTAAAGTTCCGGCTTCGGAATTCCCGCGCGGCGGCCGCGGAGTAAAGTTCTAACTAATCCTGCAGAGACTAGTTTTACATGCATATCACAGCCGTGACACCGATATCAATAACTTATCTCATCTCATACATTATCTTATTACGTCATCTCCTTTCAACCCCAGTGGTGGAGCATGTCAGCAGGCATATTGGGGGAGAGAGAGAGAGAGAGAGAGAGAGAGAGAGAGAGAGAGAGAGAGAGAGAGAGAGGCGCACGGGATCGAAGGAATTGATAGTTTTATTCATGCCCGCGCCGCATCGTCTCGTACCGTCGGCGTCCGTTCGAACAGATGAGACCGGCCGGGTTGCAGACTCGTATCGTGAAGGCGCAGCGACAAATGAGGAGCTTCTGCATCTGCCTATCCTTCCAAAGCAATATCCATCACATCGTATTTTTTTTCGGTGGGGTTTGCACATTCCTTCAAATCTTCTCTCTAATGGGGTTCGTTGCTAACTTTTGCTATATATGTGATTGAATTTCTTTAGTAAAACCTAGCGAAAATTTCGATGAGCGCATTAAGAAATTAAGAAATTTACTCACGCAGACTGACAAATTGATTTTAAAGTTTAAGGCGTGGCTGTGTGGAGATTCCTATCTAATTTGAGACTTTTCTCAATGTGTATCTAGAGAGAGCGACAAATTATGGACAGGAATCCACCATGACACCTTCGTAGCTCTGCCATTTAAGGGCAATACAATAATGGCGGAGCTATGCAGGTATTACAGGGATCACAGAAGATTCCTGCGTTATGTTTCTCTCTTTCTATAGAACAATACAGCAGAAAGACTTAAATTAGACAGAAATCTCTAATGTAACTCCACCACAATGCATTCACCTTTGAAGGTCCACTTAAAGTTGAACCTTTGAAGTCACTTCTTGACTTTTGAAGTCACTTTGTGGGTCTAGGAGATTTTATGCTCGTAGTTTTTTAGTATACTCATCGTCATTGTCAATGGGTTTTACACGACAATTTACTTTGAAGTCGCATGCAGCAAAAGTTAGTGAGAACCCCATTGTATGAAGTTGACATATTATGGGTAATTCCAAATTCCACGGAAACTGCTAGGACCTTGACCTTTCGGTGACGCCGAAAAATGCCGTAAGAATTGCATCATAAAAACGTCTAAAACTACCAAATGATTGAATTTGTATGACATACATTGAATGTTAAAGGCATTGCTTTCAGGAAGTAGTCCTACAACATCAGATAGTAAATTTAATGAATTATTAGATAGCTTGTTAAGAGTCAAAACCGGTTGAACGGCCATAGTCATTCCGTCATGGCAGAACGACATTTGACTCCTTACAACAAGCAGTGTGATTTCAATGTATCATCCAATTCACGGTTTAGTTATCGTTGTAATTGCTGTGAAATAAACTCTTTTTTAAAGAAATATTCATTCGTTTGGTTCCTTTTAACGTTTCAATGGAGCGATTTCTATGATAGTGATTGGGGTCAGCAAAATGCCCTGTTACCGAGGAAGTATATCCTTGGAAGATTTGGCCCAAAATACTGAAGAAGGAAATTATTTGGCCAAATTATTTGTTCGTCGTAATAATTCTAAAATCAGCCTCATATGGTCAGGGGTAGCTTCGGTCTTAGCATATTTGTTTAACGGTTTAATTGTTATTTTTCTTAATAAAGACCTTTCATTGTTAGACTCTTTGATAACCAATAGATCTCTCTCCCTCTCTCTAAAACTTCTAATGACATTATATTTCCACTCAAATTATGGACTTGTTTGTTTCCTATTTCACTGAGTTTTCCCTTTGAATGAGTTTTTCCATCGTTCAAACATTTGTGTGAGTGCTTGAGTATGTGAGTGTGTGTGTGTGTGTGTGTCAGTGTGCGAGAGAGAGAGAGAGGGGGGGAGAGTGGGTGGATGGGCGTGGAGGAAGTGTGTGGAGTATGTATGTGCCCTCTTTTCTCACAATTAATGAAAACTTTTCTTGGCAAGACTCCACTTGAACAAGTCGCTTCGTTCGGTCTTATTTATTTTTTAGTCTATCCTGCGACTAAAAGGAGAAATAAAAACAGAAAAACAAAAAGACGAAAACGAAAAAACAAATCAGGAAAGTACATGGAAGAAAGGAAACTCCGCGAGGATTATAAGAAATCGCAGGAAACTCTCAACGACCAAAAATGCTCCCATGGTACGTGTTACCACTTGTAGACTGCAATGCTTTTCGCGCAGCTATTGCATGTGTTAGAAATGCTTCAACTTGCGTTTTTGACCGAGTAAAATTTACGATGGTTTGTTTTCTTTTATAAAGAGGCTTGAAATAGAGAGAGAGAGAAAAAAAAGCTAGACTTATTTTACGTGCCCATATAATAGTTTATTAACACGGGTAAAGTCGATGGCTTCTGTGAGCTTTGTTTTCGCGAGGTTATTCAATTCTTATCTAAAACATATATCGCCCGAGTTGAAGAAACACGCTGAAAAGCAGTACTTAACCTGATACCTGAACAGTGTAAGTTCATATGTACGTGCGTCAGCCATAAATTAAATCGCTTTACTCTCTGAGGAATTTTTGTTCCTTCCGAGTTGAAAAAAGTTTTTCGTTAGCATTCAGCGCTTTAGCTGAAAGGCTTTCGGTGGGTTTCAGAGAGGAGTTTATAAATAGTTCTGTATAACATCTTCAACACTACGTGATGTTATTATTATTATCGGCCAGGAGGCAAAGTTCAAAAGGTAAAGCTCAAACTCGAAACTTCATCACACTTCATTTAATCTCATTTACTATCTCGTAACATTTGCCTACTATTTTCCAGCGAGTTATCCCCTTTCTCCCCCCCCCTCTCTCGCTCTCTTCCGATGATTCTCTCATATACCTGAGGTCACTCAATTTCAAATACTAACCGGTATATCTGCAACTTTTTGGAAAGTTTACAATCCGTTCTCGATAATAATTGCAACTTTGGGAGCAATGAGGGAAACTGGGCGTAAATAACAATCGAACGATTGAACAGGAAAAGGAAGTAAGGAGGAGAAAAAGGAAAGACAGACTTGTCTGAGCTTTCTTCCTTTTCTCGCCTTGAGGTTAGATAGTTATTTACTATATATATACATGACTCTCAACCTCTTTTTGTGATCGTCACACCAGGCGAGGAGCTCTCCGCCGCGCCTTTGTGAGACATGGCCGTAACTCATTCGCTAGCTATCAGGAAATAATTACTTCCTCCTTCGGAGACCTCCGGGGCGACAAACGGCAGATAAAGCACGAATAATTCAACTTGCCTCTTCATATTGCAGATACTACATCTATCCCTCCTACAGAGTGTGACATAAGTCTTTGACTCGGACTTTGCTTCTACCTACTCCACGATATCAAGCCGCGAGGGAAAAATTCAAATTGAATATGACTCACAATCAACGCGCTCTATATTGGTTTCAAAACGACTACATTCGTCCAAAGACAGTAGATATATCACATAGAAAGTGCATCAGGGTTTTGAATTGAACCTAACCTCAAACCGAAAACCGCTCCTAATCGCCAAATCTCTGATCCCGGATCGAACCAAACGGGCATAATATTTTCAAAACTCTACAGTTTGAAACAATTTTGTTTTTTTGTTTTTTTATTATTATTATTTTATCACTTTAATTTTCTTATAACTTAGTTTTGAACCGGTTCGAACGGAAACCGCTGCGCTGTCTCCGTGACCCTGAACCGAACCAGAAACCCGCGGTTTTATCCACGAACTTCGAACTGCAACGAACCGAACCGAACCTTGAATTTTGCGTTAGAAGCACTGGAGACACTGGAGTGCATAACAAGTTTTACGAGGTAAACTAACTAACAGTATACTTCAAGCTTGTTCACCGAAAATGCTCAGCATTCATCATTGCACTCAACTATTATTGCATCAACAAGGAAATTTGTAACCTTTTTTAGGTAATCTTCGATAAAAGCTGGTGACAAACAAACCAACACCATCTTGGCAGTGCATTGAAGTTACATGCTACTTCCAATTTTGATCGTTATTCAAAGCTTTATTTGGCCCATACTATTGAACTAATGTCAAAATAGTGATAAATTGAAAAGTTGTGAAATTTTGAAACGTCATGATGAATTTTAGATCAGTCTGTAGATTAAAGGCTAAACTGCAATTATGTTATTACGTGACACTGATAACAGAGGTGTGGCAGCAACGGATTTTCTCCATTGCAGTGGCGGCTCGTGCGATTTGGCAACAGTGTTTTTATCCCATTTAAATACATGGAAAACAATCGAAACTCGAGGAAGCTGCCAGCCTCCGCTTGAATCGATTTTTTACCTAAGTTTAAGTGGGAAAAATGCACGGTTGCCAAATCTCACGAGCCGCTACTGCTCCATTGAACCTGCATAAAAATCTATTCTCGGTGCGAGATACTCTATGCCTCCTCTGGAATCAATTTTTTTACGTGGGTTTGTAAAAAAAAAAAAAAAAAAAAAAAAAAAAAAAAAAAAAAAAAAAAAAAAAAAAAAAAAAAAGCACTTTACGTCAATTAACATGAACGCGTCACTCAATGTTGATAGCCATACCTTCTCGTCTGAACACAAATAACGACTAATACTACATTCAGAGCAAAACTGTAGCATTTCGAACATATATCCTTGGCTTTTCGACTGAAGCTTTCGATTTGCCGGATTCGTATTTTCTGATTTGAGAGGATATTTTGAAAATCGTTTTGCCGTTTAAACGAGCAATTTTTTCTCCAGACGACTTAACAGGTTAAGAGAAAAATTCCCTTGACGTCAATCTAGTCTGTTGTCGAAGGCTTTCATCAGAGTTTATCTTTCTCTTTTCACAGTATAGTGCAGGCGCATACTGTGTATAGGAGGCTACTCATAACCTTACGAAGTCTAAAATGGCGCATCAAACAGACTCCTGCGAGCCTCTCGCCGCTTTTCTACTTCACACGTCTTCCCTCATTTTCTCCGAAAGGCGCACAGTGGATCAAAACCAGTGGCGTAGCGTGGAATTTGGCAACGTTGCAGTTCGTCCATTTAAACCCATAAAAAAGATCGATGCGTAGGGTGTTCGGTGAACACCTTTGCATTCGACTTTTTATAAGGGTTTAAATGTGGGTAATATACATTGTTGCCAAGCTGCACGCTACGCTACTGAATGAAACATGATATTTCCGGACATATTTGTTACTGTTGTTTAAAAGACCTATAGAAAAACGTTTCAGTGGGTACCTCATTTAGGAGACAGGGAGCTATTCCGCCTCAAGGATTTGACACATATTAAAATCTAAGCAAAATTTGAGAAGTAAAAATAATACTGTCTAATTTAGTGCCCATAGGTTAAGGGAAAGCTTTCAATTTCTGGGAGGAATAGTTACAAAATGTATTTTTGCCTAAAATTTTCCTAATTAATTGTAAACAACACAAAATCCATATCTGTATTACTCTGTATTAATTGCAAAATGGTTAGAGTTTTCAGGGGTCAAATGCGTGAGAAGCAAAAAACAAACCGCAAAAGGTATCGTCGCGTCAGTGTTTTGCCCCCTTTCCCCTGGAAAAAGTTTGAAATGATGACTCTACTGCGTTTCAGGCGAGGCGTCAGTGCCTCCGGGGCTACCGTCATATCTATTGAGCGACTAGACAGAAGTTTTCGAATGATATCCGCTCCAATCGGTCTCTCACCCAAATAGGGGCACTTATGTACAGTTCTATCGATCCGTTTAACTTTGAAATACCGGATCAGGTGCTGGCAAAGTTGATTTTTATTTTTAATATTATAATATAGTAAGATAAAAATGCATTCTGATTCATTTTAACCTGAACAATTAATAATTAATCTCATTTTTTATATATACTTACAGAGCTATTTGTTGTTAATTATCATGAACGGGGGCATAGTGGCGTCGCGTGCAATTTGGCAACCATGTATTCTATCTATTTAAACTCATGTAAAAGATCTAATTTAGGGGGTTCACAGTACTTACGGAAAATTCGATATATTTAATGAGTTTAAAGGGAGCAGTTGCATTGTTGCCAGATGGCACGCGACGTCACTGAACAGGGGTCCACGGGTTCGAAAAGAGGGAGACTTGAAAAATTTCTTTGATATATCAGTGTTTCCAGATTGGGGTGAAAAAGCCGTACGTTTTACATTGATTTAAATGGGGACGATACGGCTTTTTACCCTCGATCTGGCAACACTGATATATTATGTCCGAGAAAAATTCATTTTTCGCTGTCCTGTGTGTCGCGGCGGGCGGGGATTTTTCGCATCGAGCAACGTAACGAGAAAGGCTAACGAGAGGCGGTGCGGAAGGTGCGGAAGGTGCGGAAGGTGAGGGCGGTGAGCTAACGGGTCATAAATTGCGGGGAGGAGATCGCGGCAAAGGGAAGCGCAAAACGGTTAAAACGGTCAGAAAGCTACATTCTAAAAACTTCTCTCTCGCCGCCGCGACCGCGCCGTCACACCTTACACCGTACCTGAGTAAGGGGTTATAGGACATTTCGTCAACGACTTTTTGTCCGGATACAAATTCGTCTAGGCATTTTCACGTCCACGAATATAAAAAGGCAAGGAAAGATAGGTCCATGCGTTTAATTTTGGTCCATATATGTTTGATTTTACTGAACATTTAAAATTTTTGACAACAGTTAAGAACATGAATGAAAAATAATCATGCTGCAAGGAAAAGCATCTATGGAAACATTGAAAATACAAAAATGGAAGATAGATGAAGAGGTGCTGCTATGGTAACTTCATTTTCGTGAGGAGTAATTCTTGTCCTTACCGATGTCATTCTATTTTTTTCTTTATTTTTTTTCAAATTTTCTGTTGCCAAAATTTGTTTGAAACATCACAATTTTTGTAAAACCCGCAGCTGCCGCTCATCAGGCTCCCAACGAATGATCATGCGAGTTTTATCAAAAATTATACCAAAATTATGATGTCTCCCAATTTTTGCAATATTTCCTGCATGAAGTTGGTGTTTTTCTTTGGACCAAAAAACTTTGGACATTATTTACTAAGTGGACCAACATGTTTCCGCCGAAAAAACGCAGTGACGTAAACAGTTGAACGAAACATGAGCGTGGACAAAAAGTCGTTGACAAAATGTCCTGAAACCGAGTAAGGTAGCTATAAGTTGCCAGCAACATCGCCTCACATATTATATAGACAAACATCAGTTGGGAAATGTTGATTTAAAGCCAACACAGGCATGCCTAAACGTCTGACGGACTCAGGGCTGCCGTTTTGCGTATAATCAATACCCTGTTTTTCTATTCACCGATGATTCCACCGGTTGAGGAAAGATTACACAGTTCAGTTCAGTGTATGACTGTGATGCACGAAAATACTGTGATCGGTAATCTCCTTAATCGGTGGAAACTCCGTTGATTAATTAAAATATCCGCAAGTTTTTTAAAGGCATCGACGACTCCACCAGTTGAGAAAAGATTACATAGGCTAGTATTTTAGTTTCTTATAGTCATGCACTGAACTGAACTGTGTAATCATTTCTGAACCGGTGGAATCATCGGTGATTTGAAAAATAGCATTGATTATACGCAAAACGGCAGCCCTACTGACGGTTATTCACACCGCTGAAATATACAGGGTGTACCAGACCACCCGGATAGGTACTTTTTCTCGAAAACGGCTGGGCGTAGAGAGCTGAAACAGAAAAGTCAGATAGGGAATTGACCCCAAAGAATTCAATGAAAATATTTTCAAAGCCCCCCGAGGCCCTCCTGGGGGGTTTTGGGGGGTTCAAAACACATTATTCCATTTTTGGCGGGAAAAAGCCTATTAAAGGTACAAAAATAAGTGCAGATCCTGAAAGAACAACTCATTGCCAACATTTTTGTTCCAGTAAATGTTTCCATAAAACCCCAATTTTTGGGGTTATGGGCCCTTTTGGGGGGAAATTTTCATTCGGCCACTGTGACCACACTATTCAATATTTTTACAAAAACTAAAAACCATCTGAAAGAAGACATCAAGGCCTTTCGATTGATGTGCCACATAATACCTAAAAGTGAAAAATTAAGGCCCCCACTTAGATTCCAAAATTTGGGGGTCTTTGGGCCCCCCCCCACGTAAAAAAAGTCAAATGGCAAGGTATGGCTTGTGATACATCGATCAAAAGCCCTCTGTTTTCGCGCGGGCGATTAAATGAAACTAAAATAAAAACTAAAAAAAAATATGAAACGAAACAAACAAAAAAACCGCGAACAAAAAATCTTTTAAAGGGTTTTGGAAAATCCTCCCTGGCGACGCTCGCCGTGGGGCATCCTAACGAAGTAGGGTACGACAGGGAGATCAATTATGAATTTAATATTTACAATCAAAACGCGTAGACGATTAGAGAAACGAAATAGCAAAAAGACGAGAACGAAAATCGATTATAAACGCGGAAAGCAATGAGACAAAAAGCGAGAAGCGAAAAAGCGATTGTACACGTGGAAAGCGATGGTATAAAAAGAGAAAAAAAGAAAAAGCGATTCTAACTTAAGACGCGGAAAATAAAGTAAACTAAATTTAAATGAAGTAAATAAAAGGAAGCGAAGCGGGTGAACTAAGATTATAAAGCGAGAAGCGCGTTTTTATATCGAACGAAAAGATACATCGATGGATTCTCCGTGAGGAATGATCATCTCTGGAGCAGTGATTATTAATACTTACGTTGGCAATTAGTCGAAATCCAATAATCAGAATATATTTGAATAAGGTAAAGAAAAAGGTAGGCATTAAACACAGGAAGGGTGGGGAAAGCGAGGATGTCAAAAGGAAAGGAAGTTAGGAGGGAGAAAACGATGATTTAACCAAAAATTAAGCTTTCTGAAGCGGGATCCGATTCCCTCGCGTGTGGTAAACTTAACCAGAAATTCGGGGTCCAATCGAAGGGCATGCGGGGGCGCGACGCAAAGGAGAATCCAAGCTGCTCGGAATCAGCGCGATCCCACGGTGATGGAAGTGAACTACTAGGAGTTGAAAGCTCAATCAGTGAACCGCGCTTACTGGGACCGCGGCTGATTGCGCGCAACGACTCTCCTCTCCCCGCGCCCAAACATACTCCCCGCCTTGAACCCCTTGGTTCAACATAAAATTCCTTGTCAAACAAAAGGATCCATTCAAAAAAAATTAATCAAAGCCAAATAATTGAAACAATAAAAGCGCGAAATTTTAAGCTTCATGAGGAATTTAAAATTAAATAAAACTTGAAAGCGAAGCGAAACTATAAGCGAAGCGAAGAGAAGCGAAGCGATGAGAAGCGAAGCGAAGAGAAGCGAAGAGAAGCGTAGCGAAGAAAAGCGAAGCGAAGAGAAGCGAAGCGAAGAGAAGCGAAGCGAAGAGAAGCGAAGCGAAGAGAAGCGAAGCGAAGAGAAGCGAAGCGAAGAGAAGCGAAGCGAAGAGAAGCGAAGCGAAGAGAAGCGAAGAGAAACGAAGCGATGAGAAGCGAAGCGAAGCAAAAATTGTGCGGAAGCGCGAGTTGCACAAATTGGATACAAGCGGCTATTTCCAAAAACAAACATAATCAGAACAGCTGCATCCTATTTTTTTTTTTTTTTAAGAGGTACCAGTGGTGACCTGTTGGTTCAGTGAAAATTCAAAAACAAGCTCATTGTGAGGGGAGTGGACATAATTTGGCGACCGGGCGCACCAAGGTTCCATTTTGCGTCTTGACCTGGACAACCCGTGTTACGCCGTCCGAACCAGGAAATGTGTCCTGGACCACACCCATTGGCCAACGCAGGGGCGGAGCGTTATCTTGCTTTGTGCGGACCACTGTCCCTTTCTGTATCGGTGGGGTGTCTGTCGTCCATTTCTTTTCAGCTTTTGTAATTTCTGAGGCTGAAATGGGTTGATTTTTTATCGAATTCTTTGTGCAAAATCGATACACGAGAGCGGTTGAGCGAAGTGACGTTGAATATGATGAAATTCTAGAGAGCATTGGGTGTAAAACTGACTCTTCACCTGGATTGATGGTGAGAGCAAAAATTTGTTTTACTTCTTTTACACAAAAATCAGGTAATTCAAAATCTTTGTCTATTATTGAAAGGAGAGGATCTGCGGCCCATGATTGAAGCGGTGATTTTTTGAATGGCAGTGGAACCGAAAACTCGCCATCCACAATTCTTCTGTGTTGTTCAACAAAAATTTTCTCGCAAGCTTGCTCAGTAGCAGTGGTAAGAGCGGATTTTGGGAGGTCTTCTAATTTCCAAAACTTTTCTACGCTATGATTTAACGGTTCCATTTCTGACTGTATAAATGATACGATGGATTCGTTACTAGAAGTCTCATTTAAAGAACCCATAATTACATATCCTAAAGAAGTCTTAATGGCAGATGGTAGCCCTGGAAAATTCAAAACTTCGCTATCTTGAGTCAACAATGGCCAAAACGTGGCTCCTAAGATCAGCTCCACTTTTGAAGGCTCATAAAAAGTCGGATCGGCTAATGACAGTTTAGTTAATGGCTCTAGTTTTTCGCGCTCGACATTAGTTGAGGGGAGATTAGCTTCGAGGAAGTTCGTTACTAATGCATTAACCGGATATGATTTAGTTAAGTTAGAACAAGAGCTGAATGAAAATTGAGTTTGCGCTTGAGGTCGAATGGACTCTGGTCCTACTCCTTTCACGGTCTCTAACGTGGGTCGCCATGGCAATTTCAATTTTTTAGCACAAGCAGGCGTGATCAAATTTGCCTGACTGCAATTGTCGAGCAACGCGCGACATGTATGCAATTTGCCAGACCGATCTCGAATTTTAACGTTAGCTGTGGCCAGAAAGACCGTAGTTGACTTGAGCCCGCCTGTCACGGATGACGAGCATATAGTGGCATGCGGGTTTGAAGGCGCTGCAGATGTGCTTGGACGCGCAGAGAGAGCTGAGTCGCAATTCGCGTCTCTATGTAAGAGCGTGTGATGCGGGTTGCCGCAGTGGCTGCATTTACGCGTTGATTTGCATTTATTGCTGCGATGTTGATCGCCTGAGAGACAATTAAAGCAAATGCCGTGTTCTTTTACGTGCAACCATCGATCATCGATATTCATTTTGTGAAATGTGTCACATCGATACCATTGATGATTCGATTGTCGACATAAGACGCATAAGTCATTACTTTTTTCAACTTTCGAAGTTTTTTGCACGCTAAAGCTTAGATTTCCTCGATTTGAGTAAGTCGGTGCATTGCTTTTCAAAGGAACAGTCGAAGTTGAGGTACGACTTAGGATTTTTGCCTGACTTCGTACGAAGTCCGTTAAATCTTTGTACGTGGGAATGTCCACATCTCTTACCGAGTCTTCAAAGTGACGACGCGTCTCGGGATCTAGCTTTCCTTGAGCTATATGAAAAAGCAGAAAATCATCCAAGTTGTCAATTTTTAATTGTTTCAATGCGTCCATACTTTCTATTATGTTATCTAGAAACACATGCAGGGTTTTTTCCGATTCATTGGTCAAAGGTTTGAACTTTAAGAACTTATCGATATATAATGCAGCGATACTTCGTTTATCTTGGTAGCGCTCCACTAATGTATCGAATAATGTTTTATAGTTTTCTTCTGTCGGTAAGATACCGGAACAAATGGATCGTGCTGCTCCATGCAAATGTGAAATTAAATAGTTCACCTTTTCCAAATTAGAAAGATCTTTATTTTCATGGATGAGTTTTTTGAATAATTGATAAAAAACTGGCCAATTTTCGGGCTGACCATCAAAAGTTGGGATCTCTAATTTGGGAAGACGAATTTTACTTTCCAATTTTTCCGATGAACTACGAGCATTTGTTTTAGTTCCAATTTTATTTGCGACGGCAACGATTTCGGTATAAACATCATCAAAAGAGTTCAAAGCATTAAAATTCGGCTTAAATTGTTCATCTGTTGACACCGAAAATTCCTGAAAGGCTTCAAAAGCAGCTGTAAAGTCTTCTCGAATTTGTGAGACCAATTTTGCCGAATTTGAAAATTCCTGTAAAATGACTGGATCGGAAATCTTTTTGGATAAATCATATACTTTCTGTAGGCGAGCGAAAGCGTTTTCATAACGAGATTTTAATAGTTCCGATTTGCGTTTTTCAGCGGAGGTCGCCATACTGCGTTTTCCAAAATTTTAAAAAGAACAAATTTTTTAAAATTCTAGACTGGTTCAGTTTTCTATTTAAAAATTATCGCGGACGGAGGACCATATGTTTTCGCGCGGGCGATTAAATGAAACTAAAATAAAAACTAAAAAAAAATATGAAACGAAACAAACAAAAAAACCGCGAACAAAAAATCTTTTAAAGGGTTTTGGAAAATCCTCCCTGGCGACGCTCGCCGTGGGGCATCCTAACGAAGTAGGGTACGACAGGGAGATCAATTATGAATTTAATATTTACAATCAAAACGCGTAGACGATTAGAGAAACGAAATAGCAAAAAGACGAGAACGAAAATCGATTATAAACGCGGAAAGCAATGAGACAAAAAGCGAGAAGCGAAAAAGCGATTGTACACGTGGAAAGCGATGGTATAAAAAGAGAAAAAAAGAAAAAGCGATTCTAACTTAAGACGCGGAAAATAAAGTAAACTAAATTTAAATGAAGTAAATAAAAGGAAGCGAAGCGGGTGAACTAAGATTATAAAGCGAGAAGCGCGTTTTTATATCGAACGAAAAGATACATCGATGGATTCTCCGTGAGGAATGATCATCTCTGGAGCAGTGATTATTAATACTTACGTTGGCAATTAGTCGAAATCCAATAATCAGAATATATTTGAATAAGGTAAAGAAAAAGGTAGGCATTAAACACAGGAAGGGTGGGGAAAGCGAGGATGTCAAAAGGAAAGGAAGTTAGGAGGGAGAAAACGATGATTTAACCAAAAATTAAGCTTTCTGAAGCGGGATCCGATTCCCTCGCGTGTGGTAAACTTAACCAGAAATTCGGGGTCCAATCGAAGGGCATGCGGGGGCGCGACGCAAAGGAGAATCCAAGCTGCTCGGAATCAGCGCGATCCCACGGTGATGGAAGTGAACTACTAGGAGTTGAAAGCTCAATCAGTGAACCGCGCTTACTGGGACCGCGGCTGATTGCGCGCAACGACTCTCCTCTCCCCGCGCCCAAACACCCTCAAAGAGTAGAATAAGATGGCGCAATTCAAAATCCTCTACAATCATTACTTTCAAAATGGCGGCCATTTGAAAATTATGGGTGTTCAAAGGTAAGTCCTGGGAAAAGAGTCCAAGGTTGAACGATACATGGCTTGAAAGGCCTTAAAAAAAGCAAACGAATGGCGCAAACCGCAAATCATTACGCCTCTTCAATCAAAAGTTATGGCCGATTGAAACTTAAAGGGCTCAATAAGGCCTATTTAAGGCTGCTTAAATTTCAATCGGCCATAACTTTTGATTGAAGAGGCGTAATGATTTGCGGTTTGCGCCATTCGTTTGCTTTTTTAAGGCCTTTCAAGCCATGTATCGTTCAACCTTGGACTCTTTTCCCAGGACTTACCTTTGAACACCCATAATTTTCAAATGGCCGCCATTTTGAAAGTAATGATTGTAGAGGATTTTGAATTGCGCCATCTTATTCTACTCTTTGAGGGCTTTCGATCGATGTATCACAAGCCATACCTTGCCATTTGACTTTTTTTACGTGGGGGGGGCCCAAAGACCCCCAAATTTTGGAATCTAAGTGGGGGCCTTAATTTTTCACTTTTAGGTATTATGTGGCACATCAATCGAAAGGCCTTGATGTCTTCTTTCAGATGGTTTTTAGTTTTTGTAAAAATATTGAATAGTGTGGTCACAGTGGCCGAATGAAAATTTCCCCCCAAAAGGGCCCATAACCCCAAAAATTGGGGTTTTATGGAAACATTTACTGGAACAAAAATGTTGGCAATGAGTTGTTCTTTCAGGATCTGCACTTATTTTTGTACCTTTAATAGGCTTTTTCCCGCCAAAAATGGAATAATGTGTTTTGAACCCCCCAAAACCCCCCAGGAGGGCCTCGGGGGGCTTTGAAAATATTTTCATTGAATTCTTTGGGGTCAATTCCCTATCTGACTTTTCTGTTTCAGCTCTCTACGCCCAGCCGTTTTCGAGAAAAAGTACCTATCCGGGTGGTCTGGTACACCTGTATGTTTAAACAAAAAAGGGATAGAAAAAGGCATTGACAAGAATACGCGAGGAAGTATTGAAATATTAAGTTTACACCCTATGAGCCTTTAGCTATTGCTATTTGACCAACGGATGGTACCCGGGGGAAACGTTAGGTCACCCCCAGTCACCATAGCGACTCCAGAAGTTACCCTAAATTTTACTCAACTAAACGTGCCTATACTAATTAATTAACGGGAGTATGAATTAATTGAGACAAAATTTTGGTGAGTGGCAAATAAGAAAGATATTAACCCTTTATGGACCAAGCCTCGATTTTCATATCTAGTCTATTTCACATTTTTTCAGTCCTCATTCCAGATAAACTCGAATATCGATGAAAACACTTACAAGAAAAGGCTTCGTGTGGGCGCCTTCAATTCGTCGTATAGGCAATTCCAACTCCCACGAGTACGAACAGTTAACTACCTTCCCTACATCACCGAAGAGTGGCGTTCTTTTTAACTAACAGCGGGGCCGATCATTTACTTCGTCGTTAAACCGATCGTTAAGACTGTGTATGAGTGGTTCTATTGGTTGAATATTGTGAAACTTAGCCGTTGCTATGGTAACCATCGTTATAGTGTCCATTTTTCAAAGGTTACTCATGAATAGCCTTTATAAAACAAGACTCTTAACGATGGTTACCATATCAACAGCCAAGTTTTACAATTTTCGACCAATAGCATCACTCGTAGACAGTTTTAACGATCGGTTTAACGATGAAGTAAATGATCGGCCCGCTGCACTATGGTCTGAGATCGTCAGAAAGTGGCCAAAAATCAGTCAGTGAATTTCTCACAAATTTATCATTTATAAACTTTTGAGACCAATTTCAATCATAGAGAACACTCTTAACAAGTAATTTAAACTTGAAATGTCACCATAAAGTCTTAAATTAAGCTTAAAAGTTAGAAAGCCATGATTTTTGATGACTACTTTTCATTGATTTTTGGCCACTCTTTTTCGATCTCAGACCATAGTGCGCTGGTCTGTAATGGGTTAAGAAATTTTAGAAAATAAATTTTGAAATTAACTTCTCAAGCTGAAATATTGCTTCACAATGAACGGACATTTCCAATATCTGATTGTATTATTCTATGATACAGGGACTCTGATTTAAATTTTGCGCTGATGCAGCTTCGAGGAGGTACATTTGGCAACGCTGGATGCGAGGCTGCGAGAAAGGAAGAGCCAGAGTATACGGTGGAGGCGGAGTGTATAAGGTTGCGCTTGTGCTTATGCCCGTTCCTTTGCCTTTGCGGCGAATTTGGTTAATTGACCGAAAATGCGGTCGCTTGAGCTAAGCATTGGAACAGAGAGCACAGAGCTCTGCGCGAGTATAGGGACAGGGACAGGGGCTCCCGCCAACCCTCCCCCCCCCCAATTTGAATAGATAACGGCAGGCTCACGATGGATGGTTTATAGCAAGGCGCGCACAAAGTTGTGTCGCAGTGAGTCGGCAGGGACCGGTTGGAAACCACCAATGATACCGAGCATTAAACACAGTGGCGTCTGAACGCTTCGTTTTATGGATATTGGAAAGCAAATAAAGGCAATCCCATTTGGAGACTAAGTATTCGGAAATAACATAATATAACTCGCTTACCATGTTTCGCACTAATTTTGCCACTTTTACCTCCATTCTTTTCTTAATAGGGGTAAAATGGCATTATGGAGGTATATAATCACAGAATAATACAACCAGAACGGCTGTTGGATTTTGAAGCAAATTCATTTCGCGTCCGCCATGTTGGGATATAGGATGTTTACATCTGGATTCGCGCTCGAAAAAAAAAAATATAGGACATGATCCGCGAAATTTTCATTCTGAAATACCAATAGAATAAAAATGAGGGCGGAAACTTAAGATTACTTTCCAGAATTTACAGAAATAAATTAGTTCAACACAAATCACACACGTCCGCCATGTTGGGATATAGGACCACAGCGTTGCCTATTGGTGCCGTTAAATTCCAAACTTGCTTCCATTGGCTCTTATGGGAGTTTCCGTTCTGATTGTATTATTCTGTGGTATAATGCGGTGGGCGCATCCAGCGATTTTGTACCGCGATGACTGACGATGACGTATAGTCTGTTCAGCGAGTTGGGCTACCGAGCGAAAACGCATTATTTGACAACACTGCTGGGCATTTAAGAAATATTTGAGACAAACTAAAAGGGTCTCTCTTTTTCAGTTCCTTTAGAGGCGAGTTTGTAGACGACTCGTCCTCGGACCATCTTTTGTTCAACGGCTACCTTTAACTCTATTGTTTTATAACATTTTCTTTCAATTCTGTGTTCTACCAGACATTTCTTGCCGCGAATTTTAACACAAATTTTGACCACATATTCGATCTCAGCGCAATTTTTCCTTCGGATTGACTTCAACTTTCACGCGAACAGGCTAAGGTTTATCTGAATTAACAGATTGAACTCTGAATTTTCCTTAATCTCGAATTATTTGCTTGAAATCTGGAGTCAATCACAAGGAAAAATTGCGTTGAGATCGAATATGTGGTCAGAATTTGTCTTTAAATTTGCGGAAAGAAAATTTGGATAAAACGCAGAATTTAAAGAAAATGTTACAAAACAATAGAGTTAGGTGTAGCCGTTGAACAAAAGATGGTCCGAGGACGGATCGTTCAAACTCGCCTTTGAAGGAACTGTCAATGAGAGACGGCCCTTTTAATGGGTCTGTAGCAAACTTTTGCTACTGCGCTATAGAGTGTTTAATCTCATGTAAAATCGCGTGAAAAGTCCATTGGTGGCATCAGAAAGTCATTAAATGCGGTAATAAACTCACCAGAGACGTTTAATGAAATCCAAGATGGCGGTAAAATATCGAGCAACCTGTATGCATGCACCACGAACATCCAAGGATAGCCAACCTCACAATATCGATCACACCCAATCACAACGTAAATGAACACATAACCTCTGAAGCTGTGAGGTTATCAACGTTGGCAATCCTTGGATGTTCGTGGTGCATGCATACAGGTTGCTCGATATTTCTCCGCCATCTTGGATTTCATTAAACGTCTCTTGTGAGTTTATTATTGCATCTCATGAATTTCTGATGCCACCAATGCCAATGGACTTTTCGGGCGATTTTACCTATATGATGAAACACTCTTTATCGTTGTAGCAAAAGTTTGCAACAGACCCACTGTCTCACATCTTTCTTGAAAGCCCAGCAGTGTTGTCAAATAATGCGTTTTCACTCGGTAGCCCAAGTGTCTCTTAACTTGCTGAACAGACTATAGTGCGCGGGCATAAACGGGTTTGCGCTAAAAGCAGCAATTCAAAAAAAAGCTAACAAAATATTCAACATTAAGCTCATTTTCTGACTCCTCGTTCGAAAATATACATTATTCGCCGCCTTTCATGCAAGCTTAACAGCCACAAAATATAGTCGCGGTACACCTGATCTGATTGCGGTACGTTCCGGTGCACGTTCAAACGCCGCGCTCAATCCGCACCATGATGACGTACTATTAAAGTACAGTATTCTGTGCTATTGACTCAGGCATTGACGCGCAAGATGGCGGCCAAGAATGGGGTGCGCCCACCATTGTACTTCAATCATGAAAAAATGGGGCTGTTGCACACTTTTGCTTTAGGTTTTTACATCTGAAATGACCCTTAACCCGGACTATACTGCATATCGTGTGCTGCAAGTAACGAGAAAAATACACGTACTCTTATGAAATTCAAAAACATTGTGTCCTTATCAAAATTCTTAGAAAAATTAGCGCAGGACACTTATAGGTCTTGCGGTCATTCCTCTTAAAATAAGTAATTCATGCAAATGGAAAGTTGAAATTCGCGCCTAGCTTACAGAGGATTATTAAGGATCAATTCAGATGTAAAACTGAACTATACTGACATCCGTTTTTATGAAAGCATTTAAAGAATTTATGAGTGGATTTCATAAGTTTTCAGGGCTTACATTGAGTTAAAAACACTCAAAAATTTATATTTTTGAGTGTTTTTCCCCGTAGAAATCGACCCTAAAAATTACCTGTAGCAATAGTGTGCAAGAGCCCTATTGAACTATAAGTCAGAAAATTTCATTGAAAAAAGTGGATCTGTTGCAAACTTTTGTTTTTGCGTTATGGAGCGTCGATTCATTGGAGAATTGCGTGAAGATCCCATATTAAAACCATTAAGGGGCTTGTTTTCGTCTTCTGCGCAGGTCGTCGTAGTAACTAAAATCTACGCAAACAAAAGGCCAAAAGAGTCTGTCAACGCCTTAGTTTTTGGCTTAGGTAGACTAATCGCAATGCTTCAATTCATTATGACAAGTATTACAGGTTGCCTACCACAACCAAAATCTAAAAAATCGACTAACATTATTAAATTCGTTAACTCTGTAGATTCAATGTTTCTACCGGTTAACGGCATTAACTAAACGGCATTAACTTGTGCAGAAAGCGAGAATAAACCCCTGCTGGCCGTCAATGATGATTGGTCTACGCCCCCACAGTGGGCAGAAAGTTGCAAACTGTCGGCAAAAATCAGCAAGTTACAACCACCTCAAATAATAATTACAGAATTATAAAGCTGAACTGATTTTAGACTCTGTGTGTACATTTTTCAGCAAGAGCATGGCAAAAATGCATCCCTCTAAGCATGTGTACAAATAAAGAGCTGAGGACGGCAAACTCTTCTGAAATGACCTCTAATAGCCTGCCAGCGATGATGATTAGTCTGCGGTACAGTGGGAAGCAAGGTATATGGAGAACAGGTATGGACAACACTCGACTCAGGGGGCGTGACCACTTGAGAAAAAGCGACTTCGCCGCCATCTTGTCTCCTATTTACACCGTGTATCTTGCATTGTTGTTTGTGGTTAGGTTTGAAGGGGAAGTTTATCTGAAAAGCAATTCTTTATTTATTTGAACAATGCAATGTAATTTTTATGTTTAAATGTTAATGTTGTGACTATGGAATGGATTAACATCATTCATTACGTTGTTCACTTCCCTTTTCAAGATATGAAATCTAAACTTGAATCGCGCGGTCAGAAAAATGGCGGCGGAGTCGCTTTTTTCACAACCAATCAGAGCCAACCTCAGAGTGTTGTCCATACCTGTTCTCCATATACCTTGAGTGGGAAGTAATTTGCATTTTCGGGGCCAAAAATCAGAATGCTAGAATTACCTCAAATAATTAGAATTCTGAAACTGAACTGATTTTAGACTATTTGTGTATACATTTTTTTTTTTTAATTTTGAGTCATTTATTTAGGAAGTGGTTCAAACGAGTAAAATGTAGCCCTGAAATCTTTCAAACGATTAGTTACGCAATTGAAGTCATCTCCGGAAAAAATGCTCATAAAATGATGCGTAAATTCCATTGAGATTTCAAAAATTATTTTCTCGGAAAAGCGCATCTGATGTTCCACGGGTGTTGTTTTTCCGGAGACAGCCTCAGTTATAACTTTCTGATTTTTGACCGCCTAATCGGTCATTTCTCCCCCCTGTGAGCCACTGAAACGTTTTCGGGATAAGAGTATTTGTCCGATAGAGGGACTGCTCACTTCCTTTAACGCTGATGCGAAGACATCGGCCGAAAAGCCAAAACCACGAAGGAAAGAGGTCAGAAAGAAGGACAAAACGAAATGAGATTCCGTCAAATTGGTATTCAATTGAGACACCTAAATTTCTTCGGAAGCAGTCCGAGAAAGTATACAAATTGACCCCATTGCGCGTCATTCACGCTCCTCGAGTCCTCGGTCCTGCTTCTGTTGCCTACGTCATGTCAGCTCAGAGCTGCGACGCTAAGGGCCAATGTGCACTTTTGTCTCCGGTCGCCCGTAAAATAGAACAACAGATCACTCAGAGACAAAACGTCTCATTAGGGGCGCGAACAATTTCCCCTCTCGCTCCGACCTGCAACAAGACTGGTCTTCTTCCCCCTTCCTTCACAGTTCGTACCCCCTTTAACCCCCTCCCTCCCAGCCGACAGTTCTCTATCTATATGGCACCATACAAATCTCTCTCTCTCTCTCTCTCTCTCTCTCTCTCTCTCTCTCTCTCTCTCTCTCTCTCTCTCTCTCTCTCTCCTCCATTCACTATGACTGATGAGTAAGTAACTATCGATAAACTGCTCCTCCAACCTCGAGGCGAGAACACAAGAGAGGTAGAAAAACGCCGAATGATGATGTCGATTAGTTCGAACGGTAACCACCACGTTGCGCTGGTTAAAAAGTCAACAGTTTTTGGCTGAAATTGATGAATTTACGAAGAACAACGCTACAACTGCGAGTATACCTCAAGAAGACACACTGAATGTTTCAAGCTGAAACACTCAAAAATGAAGCCGGAAATTATGACATGCAAAAATTACCATAAGCCTTAATGAGTGCGAGTGAGGAAGATAGACATACTATCACTCGCACTCATTAAGTTTAAGGCGAAATGAATTCAATATATTACTGCTTTAAATCTAAACCAATTTCACTCGTTTCGGGCTCAAAAAATCAAGGAAAAAAATGACGCAGACGCTGATGTTCTTGGATTTTTCGTTTACCCTTTCGTTTCAATTTAAAATGCCAAAAGCACGGACTTTCCCAAAAGCGACTAGTGGCGCTATCCATCGGATTGAAATGTTTAAAAGTTTCGCCTTGAATCACCTTAATGCAGTGTTCGATCTGATTGTAGTATTCTGTGCTTAAACAGTCAATGAGGGGGAAGGATTTTTCTTCTTCTTCGATCGGTTTAGTTCTCTTAACATCATCATCCCTGATGTCATCTTATAAGTTAAGCACTTTGCAAAAAAAAAATCGAAAAAATGCTCTGCTTTCGAAAAAATAAGCCTTGTAATCTCATCGAAATTTCCTCAAATGAGCACACCTATACTTTTATGAGCCTTATTCCTGGAGACGGTCTCAATTATTCTTGGCTCCACGAATAAAACTGCTGATATCAACAAAATAAGACGGATTGAACGATGTATTATTTGGAGGTTACAAGGACTAAATTTTTATTTTTGTTGTGGAATTGGCGGGGGGATGGAATCAATTGGTGGGGGGGAGAGAGAGAGAGAGGAGGAGAGAGAGAGGGAGAGATGGCGAGAGGGAGAGAGGGAGAGAGGAGAAAGGGAGGAGAGGGAGTGAGGGAGAGAGGGAGAGAGGGAGAGAGGGAGAGAGGGAGAGAGGGAGAGAGGGAGAGAGGGAGAGAAGGAGAGGGGGTGAGGGGTGAAGGTGAGGGGGTGAGGGGTGAAGGAGAGAAGGGAGGGTGTAAGAAAGGAAAGGTGGAGTAAGTAGAGAAATTGTGTGCGTGCGGAGGTAGTGGAGGGTAAAAATCAAACCATCGAGGAAGGGTTCTGTTTTTATCTTACAGCAAAATAAACTGGAAGCTGTGCCCCACTATCTCTTCATCCCTCGGTCCTTGCCCCTCTCCTCACATCACCTTTTAATTATTTTATTTTCGGAGCGAAACGCTTCACAGTTTATTTTCGCGATTTTAATGTTTTCCGCGCGAGAGCCATTGAAAAACAACTTCGCGAGTATGCGTGAGGGGTTTGTGTGTTATACGGCGAGAGTATTATCGACGTGTTTCTCTTCCGTCCGGGTCTGCAGCTTTACATCGCATACCGTGGCGGTAAATACATATTTTTGAAACCATTTTTCACGGATTTATTTTTATTGGAAAAGTTCTCCATCGCCACGTTTGGCATTCCTCTCTCTCTTTCTCTCTCCCTCTCTTTTTCTCTCCGCCTACCTCTCTCTCTCCCTCTCTCTCCCTCTCTCTCCCTCTCTCTCCCTCTCTCTCCCTCTCTCTCCCTCTCACTCTCTTTCCCTCTTTCACTCTCCCTCTTTCACTCTCTCTCTTTCACTCTCTCCCTCTCTCTTTCTCTCTCTCCCTCTCTCTCTCTCTGTCTGTCTGTCTCTCTCTCTCTCTCTCTCTCTCTCTCTCTCTCTCTCTCTCTCTCTCTCTCTCTCCTCTCTCTCTCTCCCTCTCTCTCTCCCTCTCTTGCTCCCCAGCGACCCCTACTCCAACTAATTCCTGACGTTGTACTCAGTCGAAAACCCATTAATGTATGGCTTTTGCTCCCAGAATGAGTTCGCTTCTCAGCAACGACGCCCCCGAATACCCCCCTCTCCATCCTCATCCCCCTCCCCATCGCTACCCGGTCCCCAACCCGCCTTTTGACTTTCCGGCAAGTTTTACGAGCATTTTCCTTGTTACCCCCCCGAAAAGGGTCCCCGAAAGAACGGCAAACAAACTTACAAACAATATACATTTCTTTTTCCTCGTCCCCGCATCCTCTTTTGAATAATCGGTTTATTAGACAGCTGGAACAACACCAGTTTCGGTATACCTGTGACGCTATATAGCGGTGCCTCTATAAATCTAGAGTCCCTACACGTATAGAAAAAGTTACGACTTGACAACTCCTTCTTTTCCGACACGCTCTCTACCTCGAGAGTCAAAAGTTGAATTTTCGATTTGACTCATTGTCAGCTGACTGGATAATTTAGAATTATCGTCCCTAAACAAAGACAAATACTTCATTCGACTGTTTTTAACTTCCAGGTCGAAAATAAATTTATTTTCACACCATTTATTCTCGAACCAGATTCCAACGATAACCGTCTAAGATTGAACCACCAGTGGCGTAGCGTGCATTCGGCAACGTTTTGTTTTTTTCTACTTAAACCCATGCGAAAAATCGGATTCAAAAGTTATTCACCGAACACCTGACATTTTGATATTTTTAATGGGTCTAAAGGCAGTAAATACAACGTTGATAAATTGCACGCTATACGCCACTGTCAACCGTCCAACCAATAAATTGGTTCGCGGTACTAATAAATGTGTGCACTGAAAAAATAATTTTTAAATTCTAGTAATATAATCAGAAGCACAACAATATGTGAACCGCGGAGAGTCACGTAATTTTTCCAGAAAATTCTGGTGTTACTATCAGAATATGGTCACAAAGCTGGAATTTCCTGAAAATGTGCAAGAAAGGTGGTACAAACATTAGAAATTCTGGTTAAAGTACCATCCCTCAGCCCGGTTCACATATCGTTGAGCTTCTAACATTTTTGCTATCCCTTTGTTTCAGTGTGCCAAATGCAAACTCAAATTGGTTCTGCACTACCGATTTCAACCTAATTTATTCGGTAAATACGACCAATAAAGGTTGCGCAGATTTCACTTATAATTAGTTAGACGAACCCCTTAATCACATAAACGCAAAGAAACGGTGCGGCCTAGTCTCTTCTCTAACTTCATTTCGCTGAAAAGGGGATATTGTTGGTTTTTTACGCTGTAAGTTTCATATTAAGGGATCGATAAGTATGAGGGGTCACATGGTCACATACTTTTAGAGTCGTCTTGGGAACTGACATGGAGGTTATTGAGTTTATTGTTTCAGAATTACGTTTCTTCTTCTCCTTCTTTTGAATATGATCCTATTTTAGGCCAAATTCCTGCGGATCTGCCTTCGAATTAGGGACCCTTCAATCGACTTACTGAGTAAAGTTTGATGACCTTACAAAGTTACAAGTACTAATTTTAATACTTGGAATCATAGACATTTGATATTACTTGGTGGGTATTAATCACAATGTTATGATCGAGATGTCTGAGCATGGACAAACATCGAAAATAGGTTCTAATTTTATTTGTCAACAATATAATATTCTCTGCGTTATACGTATTAGAATAAAATAAAGAAGAATCGAACAAGTATATCGCCGTCTACGTATCCTTTTGTCTATTTTAGACCGAAGCAAAGGCCACGGTGGACGCGGATCCACTGCATGAAAGACTTGTTTCCTTCCTTCCTTCCTTCCACAGTTGTTACTTTATTTCTTCTCGTCTCCCCAACCCCCTCATTCCCTCCCCCCCCTCTCTCTTTCTCTCTCTCTCTCTCTCTCTCTCTCTCTCTCTCTCTCTCTCTCTCTCTCTCTATCTCTCTCTATCTATCTATCTCTCCCTCTCTTCCTCTCCCCATCTCTCTCTCCCTCTCTCTCTCACTCCCCCCATTCATTCCACTAGTCTCATTCAGGACTCCATTTGTTCTGTTTTTCACCCATCTTATCTCGCACCACAGCGTTTCGAAATTAGTGCAAAACTACACACGCCCTCATTCAGAAAACATATTTCACAGTCTCTCTCTTTTCCCCACTCTCTCTCTCTCTCTCTAGCTGCCTCGTATTCACTTTCGTCCTTAAAGTTTTCCGATGCTTTTCTCTCTCTCTCTCTCTCTCTCTCTCTCTCTCTCTCTCTCTCTCTCTCTCTCTCTCTCCCTCTCTCTCTCTCTCTCTTCCTTTTTCCCCTCTCTCTCCAACAGCACTCATCTATATCTCTGTGACCAAAAAGCACTTATAATCTTTTTACTCTCGATTCTTCCGACTCACTCCAACACCCTCATCCTCAAACGTATACACAGATACAAGTGCTCTGATCCTCCTTACTCTTTCACACAAGCACATCCATTCATCATAAGCAACCAAACACTTTCTCTTCTTCTCTACCGCGGCCAACCAGCTCTCTTCTATCTGCTTCCTCTCTTTGTTGGCCTCGTGGATTCAATATTAACTGAACGTAATTGATGAATTGAGGGCTTCAAAACAAACTCCGAGAGAAATAATAAACGCTCCGTTTTGATGAAGGAAACCCTCCTTTTTAACCGCCGCGCGCTCCCCGGCCGATCCAGAGTTTTGAAGAACTGTTCATCGTGAGGCATGTGTGAGAGGATCGAAAAAAAATAAAATATCATGAAAGTATTTAGTTATCTCTAAGTTCGCTCTATTTTGAGACTGGAAACGTTGATTCTTAGGAGAGAGGGAGAGAGAGAGAGAGAGAGAGAGAGAGAGAGAGAGAGAGAGAGAGAGAGAGAGAGAGAGAGAGAGAGAGAGAGAGAGAAATAAGAACCACCTTGAATATCCGGCTCAAAACTCTGGGTTGCATCTCTCCTATTCAGCAACTCAAATTTCCGTAATTTTTCCAAATATTTGATGAGTCCTTTCAAATTACTCGCTCCTTCATACTTAGAGAGCTCATTTTTTTTGTCACAATGTACGAACTGCGATCAAAATTGTTCTCTATTACTTCTAATCTAAGGCGCACGCTTCCCTTTTCTTTATTTTCGATTAGGAAGTGTTTTTTTTTTTTTTTTCTTTCACCCCTTCTTTATTTTTCCAAGAATACACTAATACTTCCACCCTATAAAAAAAAAAAAAAAAAAAAAAAAAAAAAAAAAAAAAAAAAAGATTACCAGAAGCAAAACGATATGTGAACCGAGATAAGGCACGTTACTGTTACCAGAATTGTATAGTGTTTGTACCACGGTTCTTGAAAATTTGGAGTAAATTCTGGTACTTTGACCATATTCCGATGATAACATTAGAATTTCCTGGTAAAAGCACTGGATTATCCACGGTTCACGTGACGTTGTGCTTCTGGTAATTTTAAAAGAAATTAGGAATTATTTTTTTTTTTTTTTTTTTTTTTTACTGTGCCTCCCTGACCGTCAAAACTTTTGCTAACGTCATAGAAAATCTATTTCGATGCCCAGTCTTCCTCGCCCGCAATGGAATAAAAAGAAAAAATGACAAGACATACGAGGGAAAGGCGAAAAATTATCTCGTATTCCTTCCCAGAATATATTGAAGTATATAGTCAAGGATAGGTAGGGATTGGTATTGCTATCAACTGCAAAAAGTAGGTGAAGTCTTGAAAATATTCCTTTCTCCGGTGCATAGAATATCACGTGACTTATCTCTTGAGTACGTAAGGGTAAGTTCGGGGAAACGAGGATGTGGTTGAGGGGCAAGGGGCAAAGAAACGATCATTGCGGCAGGTAAGAGATAATTTATTCGTTCCATAAGAGGTAACAGGCACTCGCGGTTACTTGTAGCTTTAAAGGTGAGCAGGTGGGATGGTTTGAAGGGAGGGCACTCGATGAAAAGGGTTCTTGAATTCTACTGAGAAAGCGGCGCTTTTGATCTATCAAAAGTTAATGTATTAATCGCGGCTTGTTGTCATTACTCCCCGTTATAAACCGTTACGAGAGCAAAATTCCCCACGCGCCAGTATATACATATATAGTGTTATCGATAATATTGCCGTCAAATCCTTTTATCTGAAACTAACAATAGACCCACGCCTCTGCGATGGATTATTCAAGATATTCTTTTTTCGTTTCCTTCTATCCTTGTGTTGTTATCCTACCTCTCCATCGCATGTCAAAAATAGAACGTCGTTAGGTAATCAGTTTATCAATGAAAATTAAGCCCTTGACATGTTCATCCAAAAAATATCAAGTAATGCGTTAAATCGACGCTTTCGGTATCTTAAGATCAAAACACCTTCAGTTCCCCCCCCCCCCCCCGTTCGGAAGCCTGGAAGCACAGAATAAAACTATCAGAATGGAAACTCCAATAAAAGACAATAGGAACGTTTTTCGATCTCTTTCTTTGTCTATTCTGAATGGCAGACGTATCTCCGTCTCTGTATTTTATATTGCTTTGCATGGAGGACAGTTAGGAACTTCTCAAAATGGCTGACCAGTAAGTAATGGTTCAAAATACACCAAAGTTTCCATTCTTATTGACCGTACTGTTCTGTGATAAGAGTCCCTATCGTTTAAAAGTGTGACGTTTATGTGATTTTCGAAATAAAGGATTCAATTTTCGCTAATCTCTATTCCGGCGTAAGTGAGACACCCTCAGCCTTAAGGTGATTCCAGGGTCGATTAGTTCCAACAAACTGTGGACATCATGTCGCGCTGCTCAAAAAGTCAACAGTTTTTTGCTTAATTTGACGAATTCACGCTAAAAACACAAATTTGAGGAACGTCAGAACCTGCGAGCATACTTCAGGAAGATACCCTCAAAGTTTCAGGCTGAAACACTCAAAAATAAAGCCGAAAATTATGAAATACGAAACTTCCCCTAAGCCGCAATGAGTGCGAGTGAGGCAGATAGATGTATCATCACTCGCGCTCACTCTCACTCACTAAGTTTATGGCGAAACGAATTTCATGATTTACGGCTTTAATTTTAAACCAATTTCGCTCATTTTGGGTTCAAAAAATCCATAAAAAAATTTTGCAGGTGCTGACGTTATTGGATTTTGCGTTTTATCTATGGTTTCAGTTTAAAACGCCAAAAACACGGCTTTTTCCAAAAAGCGACTAGTGGCGCTATCCATCGGATTGAAATCTGGAAAAGTTTCGCCTGGAATCACCTTACTCAGACTCATTAAAGACATACATGAAATATCTGTTCTCAAAAGTACAACTTCATTTCTCAGCCTGCAATTTTGATGTTCGATGGCTCAAAACATCGATGAAACATTGAATAAGAACCGCCGTGACATAATTATGTGTTATCCAATTAAAATTATATGCTAGTAAAACACACGATGGGGCAGTTCCAAGGGTCTGAAATGTTTTTTTTTCTTAGAAAGAAAATGAAAGTACTTGATGAGATGAGAAACAAAGGTGCGCCTTTGGTTTCTAATTAAGTCCCATTTTGTTCCGGAGATGAGATTTCGGCCCAAAATACATTCTTTTAAATGGGAATTCCGCGTAGTGACGTCACTACGCTCATGATTTTTTACAACGTTACACGTTTGTATCTCCAAAATTGGGGCACTTCGTAAAATACCAAAGGCACCATTGCGTTTTCAGCTCATCAAGTACTATCATTTTCTTCATGAAACACACAAAATTTTAGGCCCTTGCAACTGCCCCATTTTGGAAAGTGACTCGCGGTGCCATCTAACTGATTATTGAACGATTGCCAACTTTCACTTGGAATTTCCAAAAAATTATTTTCTTAAGAATGAAACGGAATGTTTGTGGAATTTTTCAAGGCTCGCATCCTTTTTCAAACATAGTTTAACCTACGGAATACTACTTTACTTTGCCAACGGGGAAAAATTTGGAACAAACCCATTGGTAAGTCGGCTAGCCTTACTGACCTTGTTGCCATGGGCTGATACAGGAATTTGTCTGTCTCTCTCTCCTCCCATTTGAACGCGTGCGTTAGAAAAGGACGGAGATAGGGGCTGGAGTCACCTGATGGCCCACTTTTCTATTCTTTTCTAACTCATGTGTTCGAAGGGGAGGAGAGGAGAGGTAGACATATCCGTGTATCCACCCACGCTCGTTGCACATTTAAACTCTTTTCGTTTATAAACAAAAAAACAAAAACAAAACAAAAACAGAAAACAACAAAAAACAAAAAAAAAGCCGTAAGTATCGATTATGATGAACAATAAGAACAAAGTTTGGCCGCATTTTTCAGAAGCCTCTTCAGACTTTTCCCGCGGTTCGAATGATGACGCGTAACTCAGCTCATAAGAGTAATGTGAGGACTTTCTATTAACATTTGAACGTAGGCAAGTCATAAAACGCTGATAAAAAGTTACGTACCTAGCGGAAAGTTTAGAGTTTTCGGTGCAGCATTGCCAGATCGGGTCACTTTCTCCAATGAACCACGCATTAAAAACCGCATAATTTGACAACCCTGTTTACGAGCACGCGCGCATAAAGAGAAATTGTTTTTCTTTTATACGGTAATCACATTGTCAGTTCGTGCAAGCTCTTTTCTTTTTCATTTGACAAGCTAACAAAATTGAAGCGGTCTCTCCGAAATAAAGGACCATCACATCACGAGATGTGTTCTTTTCTAGTTATATTTTGTATAGAGCATAATCTTTGTTCGGTAGACCCCTCTCGCGACAATCAACTCGATAGGACTGTTGCACACTTTTGCTGCAGCCTATTTCAGGGCGAGGTCGATTCAGATGTAGAATTGTAAAAATATCCAAAAATAACTATGGTAACATGAAAAACTTACGTACTTAATCCACTCCTAAACTCATAAAATGCCTTTAAACGAGCGACCGTAATGGCGGTGTTGGGCACTGACATGCAAAATAATAAAACATAGTTGCCGGTTTTGATGTTACAGTTTGGGAAATTCCCATCTAATAATACTGTCACTCTATCAAAAAGCGGCGAATAAAGAGGCAACTTTCCTTTGGCACCGGTGGTGTCACCAGGTGTTATGGTACCTTTGATGGGTCTGTTGCAAACTTTTGCTACAAAAATTACGAGTATTTAATCTAAAGTAAAATCGCCTGAAAAGTCCATTTGTGGCATCAGAAAGTCATAAAATGCAATAATAAACTCACAAGAGGCGTGTAATGAAATCCAAGATGGCGGATAAATATCGAGCAATTTGTATGCATGCACCACGAACATCCAAGGATAGCTAACCTCGCAATATCGATCACAACCAATCACAACGTAAACAAACACATAACAACCTCTACCTCCAGTGAGGTTGTCAAAGTTGGCCGTCCTTGGATGTTAACGGTGCAGGCATACAGATTGCTCCGCCTTCTTGGATTTCATTAAACACCTCATGTGAATTTATTATTGCATTTTATGACTTTCTGATGCCACCAATTGACTTTTCAGGCGATTTTACATTAGATGAAACACTCTTAATCGTTGTAGCAAAAGTTTGCAACAGACCCATTGGTTGTTAATCACTCATCTGGTGACTATATGTAGTTACTCTGTGAAATTTCCTTCTCATATCATGGAAAGAGTGTCAAAATTAAGTTGGGAATCTCCCATTATTAGTGACTAACACCACCATCACTCATTGCCATACGTTTAAAAGCATTTTCAGAGTTGATGGGTGGATTTCGTAAAATGTTAGAGCTTTCGTCGTTATTTTTGAATGTTTTTATACGTCCGAATCGACCCTGAAATCGCCTGTAAAAAAGGTGCAACCGCATAAACATATACTCTCTACCTATATACTATTAAATACTATTCTGGTGGTTAGTTACTCTGTGAATCTTTCTTCCCAGCATAAAAAGAGTGACGACATTAAGATGGGAATCAGGAATCTCCCATTATTAGTGCCCAACAGCTCCATTGCGGTCGGACGTTTAAAAGCATTTTTTAAGCCTTTTTAAAAGCAAGTTTGTGAGTGGGTTTTTTCGCCATCTTGGTTTTTAGTGCTATACCATCGTTATTTATGGAGGATTCCGCATCTAAATTTAACTTTTAAACCGCGTGTGGAAAAAGTGCGCATCCACCTCATTATTGTCGATGTATTGAAATGTGCAAAAAATTTTCGTTGAAGAGGTTAATTTAATAACAAACAATAAAGACTTTTATTTTCATTCGCCTTATGAATCCGTTTGCCGAAGAGGCAGGTTGTTTTAAATGGTTGAAGTAGAATTAAGTATAAAGTTTCTGAAATACACCATTACTGCTCCTGATAACCAATCATACTGCAAGAATGGCGGTTTGGAGTTGATATTTTCATGGAAGCCGTAGAGTTGTCACGCCCATTCTTTTCTGGAACAACCCACAACATCGTGTACATGCATTCAGAATAAAGCCTTTCATACTATAATTTGAACTTATTCCAAATGGAAATTTGATCAATCTATGGCGGCATATGGCCGCATTTTAAACACCTTCATCGACTTTTCCTCGACTCGGAAAATGACATCGTAAATACATGGATGATAGAAATAGGATTAGGATCAGCTGATGGAACATTTTGGGAGAATGAGATATGTAAGAAATTGACCGTGAATTTTTGGATTACGTTGGAATATGTAAATTATTGAGAAAAGTTTTGTTTGTTAAAAACGAAATGGATATACATAAAAATGAAGGTTATATGAACAAAAAATAGCAAGATCGCTTTAAACTGTGTGCAGTATCATTCATAATTATTAGAGCTTGAAATGAGTAAAGTAACATGAGCTTTGCAGAAAAATATCAACACTGTTAGTGAGGAAATGAAACGTTAGGGATTACACACTTACACAGTGTCGAGGTTTGACGGAGATCTAAAGGCTAGTCTGGACCATCCATAAGATCTCCTCCTAAAATCCTAACATTTTTCAACCTCAATTTTAAAATGCCTCAAAAGATATTCATTCCGTTTCCATCAATTCAATCTTATTCCAGTTTATACCATCAGTTCCATAATCAGCGTATAACATAATCCAATATTCCAAAATTCCTATTTACCGCATTTGCCTTAAACCTTCCACCAGGCTGTCCTCACCTTTTTGTCATCCTCCATACACATTTAAAATAGCAATATTCAAGTCGACGAAGTTTTAAGGGAAAAAATCGAGGATTGTGTTAAAATTCGGCCCTTACTCCGAATCAAAACTTGGGCAATCAGGGGAAAACTAGATTTGGACTGATTCTTTCTCTCCGGTCAAATAATGTTGTTGCGACCGACGAGCTATATCAATAGAGCCAATAGAGGGGCGATGTTATGATATAAGTCCTATCCCAAAGTGCCCGGAAAAAAACTACGGTGAAAATATCCATACGGATACCTGATTTTGGCACCTGCTAGATGTTATGGTAATGTTAACCAGAAGTATACTATGTTTTGACTAGGTACTATAGGTGATGTTACCTGATTTCATGTCGAATTTACTCAAAGTATCGGTAAATGTACCATACTTCTGGTCAAGTTTACCATAACATCTAGCAGGTGCCAAAATCAGGTATCCGTATGGTTATTTTCACTAATCTTTTTTTTCCGTGTGTGACAGCATGGGCAATCTGATTCTAGTTGATAGTTTGTTTGCCTCATCATTTTTAACCTTAAATCAAAAACTGTATTAAACTCACAATCAGTGGAAATTGATTTTAAATGAAAGTGCAAGTGTTTCAGAGTGGCTATCTTATACTGGACACAAAATTCCGATAAAACTATTCTAGAAAAGAGAAAATGTTGCTTGTTTCTGTCATGATGAGCCAGTTTATTTATGGTGCAAATCCTTCCAAAAGAAACATTTATATCGATTTCTGTATCCCGGCAGCCTGTCTAAACCACCAACACTTTAATTTAAAAGTAACTTCAAATGGATTTGTTGAAACTCTTTTTTTTAAAAAAAACTTTAAAGGTTAAATAAAAATGAGGCAAACAAACCGAAACCCATGTGAGTCCCTGAAAGATTTTCATAAATTCTGCCTCTGCAGTGCCTCAATAGTACCTCCCAGAAACATGCGCGGATGCAGGCATTTGCCTTTCTCTCACTCCTTCCATTTGACCATGTGAGTTTAAAAATGATGTTAATACACAAGGTTATAGATTAAAGAGGTATGCTCATCTGAGTTTGCGCCGCAAATTCTGTAGCGCGTAGTTCAAAATCACAGCAGGCAAGACGGCCGACAAAAGCAGAAAACGTATACTCTTTGCAGGAAACATTGGGTTGTTTTCTGCTTTAGCCCAATGTTTTCTGCAAAGAGTATACGTTTTCTGCTTTTGTCGGCCATCTTGCCTGCAGTGATTTTGAACTGCGCGCTACTGAATTTGTGGCGCGAACTCAGATGAACATACCTCTTTAATCTATAACCTTGGGTAATAGAGGCTAAAGTCACGTGATTGCCCTCCTCTGCCATCCTTTTCTGATACATGTGTTAAAATGGTGAAAGAGAGAGAAAGACAAATACCTATATCCCGCCCGTGCCCAGAAATCCCCTATGTATAGGTATCGCTTGTTGGTTGCGATCTTATCTTGCGGACGTGACAACAGCGGACCCGGATTTTTCTTTTTCTTCCCCTCAAAAACAACATTTCATTTTCCGTGTGAAAAAACTGCGCGAAAAAATAAATACCAGCAAGTGCAGCGCGACAGCGGCCGGCGTGGCGCGCGGCGGTGGCAATGGCGGCAAGAATAGCGGGTAACCGAACCCCTCCGCTAAAAGAATAAATTGAAAAATTACACGCGTTCCTCAGAGCGGAATGCAAAAGTCATTCGCAGATGCGACCCCTCAGCCACTTCGCGTCGCGTCGTCACCGTTTCCGGTATGTTGTGTAAAATGTGGCGTGGCGTCACCGACGCGCGACGTCGAGTCGCCCCCGCTGCGCTGAGGCTGAGTCCGCGCGGCCAGCTTGGTGATGCTGTTTTCTGGGGTGTTGGAGGGGGGGAGTAAGGAAGAGGGAAGAGAGATGAGGGAAGAAAGAAAAAAATAAAAAAGAAGAGGAGGCTGTATTCTGTACTCTCACTCAGGTAATTCTTTAAAGAATTCCTGTGGCGGTATTACTTTTCCCACCCTCCACCACCCCGCTACCAGCCCATCTTCTCCATCAGGGATCGTATTTCAATATACCCTCCTCAATGATAAAAAAAAAAAATGTTCTCGCTACATCACTGCAGTTTTATGGTTGGAGGACGGTTCATCTTGTTAGCCGGATATTTCGGTCACCCGAAGTTACCTCTGAAGTCTCATGGTAGATTAATATGGCGGTAGAAGCACAAAAGTAAGGTGGATATATACAGGGTCGTCGTGAACTGAAATGCGTCACAAAAATGGACACGATTGGTCACACTGAAAAAAAAATATTGCTAAAATTACTTTGAGGATATCCAATTTTGCAAGTTTGTATTGTAAAAAATCGTGACATTAATCCAACATGGTGAAAATAACAAAATCTTGGATTGTAAAATTTCCAAAATCTGGCATTGTAAGAAGTGAAGCCCAGAATGAAAAAAACATCAATTCTTGGATTGTAAAATTTATAAAATCTTGATTGTACATTTGACAAAATCTGGCAATGTAAAAGCTGCAATCCAGAATGAAAAATTATCAACATTTTGGCTTGTAAAGTTCAATATCATCCAGAACGAACGATCGTTCAATTGTGCGCTCTGGTTAACAATGTGCGAAGTACTCACTCGTTTTGGTTTCGTTTACGTACAAGTTAAACATTGTATTGACTTGGTATCACAGAGTGTTGTATATTGGCGGATACAGGGGGAGGGGGGCGAAGGTGGCGATCGCCCCCCCCCGTTCGGCCCAAAAAGTGGGAAAAGAGGGGAGAGGAAGGGGAAAAGCAATAGCGAAAACAAGAAAAGGGGGTCATTGAGGGGCGAAAATCCAAAATTCGCCCCCCCCCCCGTTCGTGAGGTCTGGATCCTGGTGTTGTACATATGTTTATATGTGTAGACATGGTATAAAGGTATGATGAATTAATGTGAAGATAAATTCACCTGATGTCCCGCGATTTGAACCTTCGAGTAGCCGTGATGATTGTTCAGCACTTTACCGCTAGCACAGCAAAGAATAATTTAGAGCGTAAAATACGCATCTTAAGGTACGATTCCTTACGGATGAGCGTAAACTGCCAAGTGAGTACAAAACGAAAGAGTACACTTCAAACTTTGTCAACTAGAGAGCGCAATCAAATGATTTTGGGTTCTAAAGATAGAATTTTACAATCCAAAAAATTGATGCAATTGATTCTGAATTACAATTTTTACAATGCCAGATTTGGTTAATTCTTTTGGAAATTTTACAATTCAAGATTTTGGAAATTTCACAATCCATAATTTTAAAAATTCTGCAATTCATCAAACTGGACAATTAATTTGCCTTTATACTGAAAAAACGATACGGCGTTGTACACCGTAAATTACGGACTATATAGGTTTACCGAGGGATTACGGTTGTGACGCCTGTAATTTTCGGCGGTGCAACCCGTAATTACGGACTCCATCACAGAAAGTAGCGGACTTCAAGGCCGGGAATGCCTCGGTTAACCTATACAGACCGTAGTGTTTTTCCAGTGATAACAAAAGTTCGCAAGAGCCCCATTGACTGCTTGAGCCAATAGGCTTCAGCAATCAGCCTATCGACTTCAAGGCAGCTCATGGGCTTAGTCAGTTTATTCACGCTTTTAAATTCGCAAGTGGAGGGACGCCTTAACATCTTTAGGTGAAGTGACCGGGAACCCCCGTACAGCTTAAATAATTGCTGGTCTTTATCATTCCCTAAATAGCTAATAGCTAAATAGCTGTCTGTTTCTTGCTTTCCGCGACTAGCAAGAAATCAAGACTTCAGGAGAGCTCCGTTTCTTCTGATAATTATGACACCGCCGCGCCGCTGCTCTAGTCGCTAATCGGAATATTGGCGTGGATTGCGTTATCTCAAATAGACCTCAAGCAACCGAGACGAGACCCGACGATTACCCGTGATTTGGCTCCCTTCATAGAATTCGATGCTCGCCTTATCATTCCCTCCTCCCGATCCCTTTTACCCCCTCTTCGTCACCGGTAATCTGTTAATAGATCTATCCTTTATTTCTATCGCCACCGACAGGTAGCGACGCCGCGCACGATAAAAGTTCATTAGCAGGAATAAACCTCTCGCTCGAGCCCGCGCTCGCTCTCCCTATATAGGTATATACAAGTTGCCGGCTTGCACTTTTCACGGCCTAATAATTTTCGGATGCAAAATATGAGCCTGCATGGACAGAACATGATAAGTCACTTGCCATGTTCCACTAATTATGCAACTTTTCTGCAGTTCGGGAGATAGTAAGAAAGCACTTTTCCCCAACTTTTAATTGTTAAAATTCGTCGCATATATGCTGTTAACAATGGGGCTCTAGCTAACTTTTGCAATAAGGGATCGAATAGTTTATTTTTTGGTAAAATCCAGCGAAAATTAAAATGAGCTCAATAAAAAATTACGAGATTCACTCACAGAATCACAATGACTTACAATGTTAGGCGTAATGGCAGAGCTACACAGGTACAGTCGGCAAATAGTGAATAATAAGTATTAATATTAAGAATAATGAATAAATAATGAATATATAAATATATATTAATATGAATTTCAGTGGACTCATTCGGTTTTAGTGCAGGTAGGCAATCTGCAATAATTATCACGTTGAGTTTGAAAATTACATGAGGCGTACCTGAGCCTAAACCTACACAGACGGAAAAGAATTTTGAAATGAAGTGTATCCCCACTGAAATCAATAAAGATTTTCTTTTGAAACCATGCGACAAAACTTTGGTGCGCTTAAATTAATAATCATCGAGGCTTTTCCATGTGGAAAGACAATAAATAATGCATGCATAGTACGCGATAATATACGCGTCTTTTAAGTAGATTCCATGAATCTACTTATTGCGGAGGGTGCGATGTTGGATTTTTCGGGAAATTTTATCAAATGAGCACGTTTCATGGTCCCCTGAGTGAGAAAATACCACTCGTTGAAAATTGTATATATTATATATATATATATATAATATATATATATATATATATATATATATATATATATATATATATATATATATATATATATATATATATATATATATATATATATATATATATATATATATATATATATATATATATATATATATATATATATATATATATACTGTATAGCATGTATTCCTCGTGAAAACTGTAACGCATTTTTAAATCACTTTAATAGTTTTCATGAGTCATTACAATTCACCATGGAAATTGAAATTGATAAAAAAATTAATTTTTTAGATTTAACTCTTGATCATGTTAAGAATGAAAAGTTATGACAAAATGGTTCCAAAAGCCTATACATTCAGGTAGGTATTTAAATTATTTTTCGGATGTTCCTTTTCATCAAAAGTTAAACATGGTAAACAACTTGGTAAATAGAGTTGTAACTTTAACTGATCAATGTTATTTGAAAGAATGTATTGTAAAAACTAAATCAATGTTACAAGAAAATGGTTATCCAGAAAATTTTATAGATAAAATTGTAAAAAAACATCAGTATAAAAAAAGGAATCAACAAAATTTGAATTCAACCCCAAAAGCCAAGTTTGTAGCTCAAAACATTTTAAAAATTCCATACATTCCTGTTCTCTCTGAAAGTCTAAAAACAGCATTAGAACCGATAGGAGTACAACCCGTTTTCACTAAAAATTTTTCTAACAAGAAATTGTTTACCAACTTAAAAAGTAAAGTTCCTACTGAGAAAATGTCAAACGTAGTTTATGAAATTAAATGTAAAGACTGTGAGGGAACCTATATTGGACAAACAAAGAGATATTTACAAGAAAGGATTAAGTCTCACAAATACGATAAAAAAGAACCCACTGCTCTTCACCATCATATGATAGAGTGTGCACATGAATTTGATTTTGAGCATCCCAAAGTCCTTGCCAGAGAGAATAATAGGAAGGCCAGACTAGCGTTAGAAGCTATTCATATAAAAAGGTCTCAAAATGCAATTAATTTCAGAAATGACACTGTAGGTTTAAGCAAAAGGTATGATGGGTTTTTTCTTTAGGCCAAATTAAAATTTGTATATTTTTTTTTTTTTTTTTTTTTTTAATATGATTCATGTGGCAATGTGGCAACTGTGTGTTTTTTGCTACTTTTCCGTGATTGATTTGTTTGTGATCTTCAGTGCTCCTTTGTCAGGGTAGACTGCGTCTGCGTCTCTTTGTTTTCTTTCTGCTCTTTCTTTCTTCACTATTTTCATCATGTAACCGTTTGTGGTTCCTTTATTTTGGTTGTTTTTTCTTTTTAATGTAATTAAATTTTACACTGAAGATGGCTAGTGTTTTGCAGCCGAAACGTTTGTTTCTTAAAATCTAAAATTGTAATTTTTCTTGCCTTATTGTTCTTTGAATAAAATCCAGAAAAATTATTTAAAAAAAAAATATTCAGGCACTTACCACTTATTTTGTTTACTTATTATTATGTTTATATAGTGCCATATCTCAACTTAATTTATTATATATATATATATATATATATATATATCTTTATATGTATGTTTCAGCCAGTTTTACCGTTTTTATGTCCCACGATCCTGTTCGTAATTTTTGGTTTTTGTTCTTGAAATTTTTCTCAACTATTCGTTGGGTTTATTTCTTGGATGAGTTCGAAGATGGTGTAAATCCGACAGTTAGTTTTCGCGTTATGGGCCGTGTTTGAGTCGTAAAATGTGTTTTTGAGGTTTATTTTTAGGAGTGTTTGTTTTGAGTATTTTTTTTGGGAAAATTTATGTTAGCCGTTTTGTTACGCAGCTTTTTTACTCGAGTCATTTTTTTGTTTTTTGTGTTGTAAGCGAGTTATAGCGATGTGTTTTTCGGGTTTTTTGGCAGTGTTTTTATATGAAGAAATTGTTTTTTTGTTTCAAAAATTTTAGTATATATCGTTAAGGATGTTTTAGTTCATATGCTCTTTGCCTTGAATTTTCCTTGTGTTTTACGTGTTTTACGAGCTATTTAGTTTCTTATGGGATTTTACAAGTGAAAGACAAGGATGGCGTATTGGTATAATTGCTCTTTCTTTGTTTTACACGTACACTGTTGCTTAGGTACGTTATTTATTTATTTTCTTGTTTTATCAGCTGCTCCTATTCAGATTTATTTCTCATTACCGTTACAAAGATTACACATTTTTCAATCTTTGTACTATAATCTTTTTCTCATGGTCATTTTTATTTAAATGTTGAACAGCTGAAAAAAAAAAAAAAAGAAAATTGAATAATTCAAAGAAAATCATAACATAACCTATTTATTGAAATTTGTGAAAAACTTATATAACCTAGCTTTTATTTCTCACTTGCATTGTAAAGATTACACATTTCTCTGTTGGTAATATAATCTTTTTCACAATCATATTTGGATTTTGAGCAGCTGATAAAATAAAAAAGAAAAATTCAGAGAAAAATTCAGCGAAAATTATAACCTATATTTAAATTTGTGAAAAAATGATTTAACCAAGCATGGAATCTACTTCGTCTTACCGGCCTGCCGGGAGGCATTTTTAAATTAAGGATGAATGTTTTTTAAATAAAATTGCGTGTTTTCAATTCAAAAAATGCTTTTTTGATTCAATAATCCAAATTTTCAAAATAAACATAATATTTTTAACCCACATTCTTTTTGAATCAACAATAGAGTTTAATCTCAATTATAAATTATAAATAATAAAAAAAAAAAAAAAAAGGATTAAAAATACTAGTATTTTTAAAATCAAAACCTTTTTCCCCCGTTTAAGGAGTCGACTGACATTATTCAAGACATTAAGACATTTTTGACATTATTTGTAGGAGATCCCTATCTAATTTGAGGCTTACATCTGTGTGTTTCTATAGAGAGAGATATTTTGATAGAAATCTTCAATGATATCTGCACTGCATAGCTCCACCATATTTGCTTTGAAATGACGGAGCTACGCAGGCGTCGCAAGCGTCATGGGGGATTCCTTTATAATGTGTCACCCTCTCTGTAGAAATACACAGAGGAAAGCCTCATATCAGATAGGAATCTCCCATTATATCTGCGCAGCTCCGCCATTGCGCCTTAAAGTTCAAAGTCATTTTTTTTGTAAATCAGAAATTATGTGATTAAGTTCGATCAACGATGACTTCGCGAGAATGATAAAAATAAAACAAAACTGCACGCAGAAATCAAATTGCAGAGACTCTTAAGCTAAATGCGTTGTAAAATGTATATCGCCTTCAATTCAAGAAGACGCAAAACCAACTCCAGAACGCACGATAAGTTGTATTACATTTCTTGATACGGTGCACTCTCTTGGCAGCACCTCGTATTTCAACAAAGCCGGTTTATTTTCATTCGGTAGAAAGAGGATATTCATGTTTTATCATTAAGAGTAAACAATAAGGCGTGAGAATGCTTGCTCTACAGAATTTTACGATCACAAATTTACGGGTCACAAAACAACGCAATGGGTCAAACACGCAACCAACTTGCAAAGAGGACAGAGATAGATCTGCAAGCTCAGTTCACGGGAATGCCCTAAGTTAATGAGTCAAAGCTGAGTCATGAACGAAATCGGAAATTTTCCGAATTCATATGCTGAATTTTCACAATGGGTCTGTTGCGTACTTTTGCAACATCAATATAACTCATTGTTTCTAACGTAAAATTCGGCGAAAATAACAATGCGCACATCAAAAACTTTCAAAATCCACTCATTAACTCAGAAAATACCTTCCATTTCAAACAACCCGCGCTACACTAGACTCTATAGTCTATATCACCGACTTATAACTACATAGATGGAACCATCTCGTTTATGTAAACATGAACAGAACTTACAAACATTGGAATGTTTCGTTTAGATGCGTACATTTCTTATATTATTTTGTAATCTTTGATAAACTGAAAAGACCAGACAGCAAATGCAGCTTTTATTTAACGTATTAAAAAAGAAATTCCATCATTTTGTAGTTACGCGATGATGTTTACTTATGCACGGTGCGGTTCCGTCTATGTAGTAGTATACCGGAGCAAATAGTGTCTAGTGTAGCGCGGGGTGTTTGAAATTGAAGTGATTTCCTGAGTTAATGAGTGGATTTTGAACTTTTTAATGTGCGCATCGTTATTTTCACCGAATTTTACATAGAATCAAGGCTCTATATTGTTGTGGCAAAAGTATGCAACAGACCCATTGCTGGCTTATCTAGGTTAGAGGAGACACGCAGGACTTTTAATCTCTTGACCCAATCATACCGAATAAATCGAACGCGAAATAACTAAAACGTTTACTACTTGACACTTGTCAACTCACTCTTCCACGAAAGCGATAATTCAAATAAGAGAAAGCAATTTCATTTAAAACTAGTAATCATCGCATTGCTAATGAAAGCTCAATTATTGAAAGCTCGAAAGCTCTCGCACTCTTCCGCCGAGAACTCTGCCCTACCAAGACATTCTTTTTCTTCAAAAAACTTCCAACTTTTCAAAACATCAAAGCTGTGAGAAACAAAGCACTTGAACTATAGTGTTAATTGCATGAGTACCGGTTTAGTTCAAATTGAACTGTGCAGGATTTCCTGAAACAAATCAACGAAGACGATTCACGGGTAATCTAAAAATCTCATTAGCTGTCACGGGGCAATCGCAAGGTGGATTGAAACATTAACTTTCTCGGACATAATTTTACGAATAAAAAGCAAGGTTATAAACAATTAGCAAAAAGGTGAAACCATTCATACCAGGACTTTAAATGTGTAAATTAACATTTTTTTTTAATTTTTTTATTTTTTTTTTTTTTTTTTTTTAAGAAAACATCATCAATACTAATATGTTTTAAAGCACAAATTTCAACAAATTGTTTGTGTCCTGAAAAATCCATAGTTCGATCCAGTGTGTGTAGTGGAGTGTGGAAAAACTTTCAGAGAACTCGTCAGATCTAGGTTCTAAGTATTTCAATTCCAAGAGAATAATTTTCAAGTCGCAAACGCAATATGATGTGGTTACTCTTGACTCAGAATATTGATTTTTTTCTTCTTTGAATAAAGGTTAGGGGGAATTGGTGGGTCCAGCTCTCGCGAACGGGTGGGGGGCGAACCTGGGATTTTTTCTCCTCGATGACAAATCTCTTCTTTTTCATCTCTTTCAATCCCTCATTTTCTCCCGTTTTTCCTTCTTTTTTTTGGCTGAACGAGGGGGAGGGGGGTGATTGCCCCTTTTAACCCCTCCGTATCTGCCAATGGTTAGGGGTTGAATATAAATAAGTATAGCTTTATATATATGAACAACCGCCGGTCGCGGACAAGAAAAAGGTCAGCCAACTCCTGGACGTAATAAGCTATACCCACAATACTCATCTCAATGCATTTTAGCATTGAAGTTGACCCACCTTCACAAAAATATAAGGTGTCGTCTAATCTCCCTTTTAAGAAACAAAAATTTTGAAACAAACTCCTCACGAGTATAAATCATGAAGACAAATTAATGAAAAAAATGAGAAAACAACTATAACAATCTCACTAAACTGAAAATTGATTAAATCAAGCTTTGGATTTTTGCGAGGTAGAATTGAAAAACTGTGTGGTCCTATGTACGCATTGTGTCAGATGTGAGGCAGTACCATGTCCAGAAATAAAAAAAAAATACAGACACAACACAAATTAACGCCAATACATTACAAGAACCGCTAATTTTCGAAACCAACGTAACCCGCAAAACTAAATTTTATAGGAGGAACAAAAAACTGTTTTAAAACCAAATAAGTTATTTCAACAATTTCAACAAGTTTTGTTTTTGTTTTTATTTTAAATTTTTAATAATTATTTTTTTTATTTTCGTTTTTTTTTTTTTTTTTTTTTTTTTTTTTTTTTTTTTTTTTTAAATAATACTTTCAATATAGCTTAACCCCTTTATCTGTAGTCATAGCTCGTTGGACTAGATATTAACTACCTAGCTCTTATCAGATTCAATTTGCAATATAGTGCATTATCATCAGGACCCTGACTCTTTGGTGACATGCAGGTCATTGGCCAACTTCACAACCTACGCAGTGATTAATGCTTCATACTTCTTATCTTTTAATTTCTTGGGTAGGTGAATATAATTTCATCCAACGTAACTGTCCCTGCTCTGCACTGTATAGGCGGGAGGGTTAAAGTCGAAGCAGGGTAAAGTTTTACGAGGTGTAGATTGACTCCCAGTCTCATCTTAGGAGCAAAGGACGTCAAACTTTCTGCTTTGAATGAGTTTACGCCGGTAAAGGCGCGGTGGTCACGATGGATTTATGGGTCGAAAGAGAGAAGGGCAAAAAGAGGATGAAGAGGGAAGAGGGGAAGGAAGTAGGGAGAAGGAAACTAAGGGTGAGAACTGAGAAGTAAGGTAGGCGAGTGACTCGATGTCCCTTTTCGCGCAATGTTTATCCGAAACCAGCCGCAACGCAGGTAGGCATGAAGGAGCGATTAGAGGCTCAGAACCCGAGCTTTCCGTAAACATATCAAATTTTCCTTGCGAGCGTTAAACTTCCATAAATCATGGGGGACCACAAACGCGGGGGGGGGAGAAATGTTAGGTCAACGTTTTCACTTCGATGATTTACAGGGGGAAAAACCAACAAAGCTATGTTTCGAGTTTTTCTTCTGCTTCGGTAGACTTTTTTTCTATGGCCGCAATTACTGTTGGTAAACTCCCGTTTCAACCCTTTTCAGTCACGAATTATGAAAGAAAAATTTCACTATTTGAAGACCCAGTGGCGGATCCAAGGAGGGCACGAGCCTCAACGCCCCCCCCCCCCCCCCCAGAAGCATCATATTTTGCCATTTTTTTTTAAACAGTAACTCAGAGACAAATAGAGACGGAGCACTAACTGGCTGCCGCAGAGGCACTCTGAATTCTCGCGGATTCAACAAAACAACAGTCAACGTCGCATGGTGTTGAATGGTGAGCACCCTCCTCTTCACTTCCCGCCTATCCCCCCGTGTTTTCCGAATGTCACCGTTCAACACCATGCGACGTCACAAGGTGTTGACTGTTGTTTTACATGTTATTTTGTTCAATCCCCGAAAATTCAGAGTGCCTCAAATCTTCCCTATGTATTTTAGCGTAGTGCTCCGTCTCTATTTGTCTCTGCAGTAAGTAGCAAAAATTGCCTCCTCCACCGCTTCATTACTTGCAAGCGTCGTTTTAACTATCACCCCCCCCCTCCCCACGAAAAACCTTACAAACTCACTACTGCCAGACCTTCACTTTTTCCGCTTTTGAAAAAACCGTGTTTTTGGTATTTTAAATTGAAAACAAACGAAAATAAAACCCAAAATCCAAGAACGTCGGTACTTACGTAATTCTTTATGGATTGTAGCAAAATTGGCTGAGAATTAAAGCTGTCATTTGTGAAATTTATTTCGCCATAAGCTTAGTGAGTGCGAGTGAGTGAGTGGGAGTGATACTATGCCTATCTGCCTCACTTGCGCTCATTGAGGCTTTTGGGAATTTTCGTATTTCATAAATCCCGGCTTTATTTTTTAGTTTTTCAGCTTGAAACTTTAAGGGTATCTTCTTATTCTTCTTGAAGTATGCTTGCATGAACCAAAGCTCCTCAAATAAGTACTTTCTGCGTATTTTTTTTTTTTTTTTTTTTTAATTATCGCCAAAAACCGTTGACTTTTGGTTGACGTGATATCTACGATTTGAACTAATCCACTCAGGAATCACATTAATGCCCTTTGAGAACCGGACTTTTGTCCAATCCGTTCAATTCCTCGTTTAAGTAAGCGTTCCCAAATTGTCTCATGCACAAATACAACCCGTAGCTCAGTCGACTCTCGTTATTGTTTGATCCTGTTGAAGGGTCGAGTCGGGCTGAGTCCAAGCGAGTGCAGCGACGCGACGCGGATGTGCCTTGAAATCAGAGATGAGGTCGCCGATCGAAATCGCGTTGCAAAGTAGTGCTCCTCAAGGCTGCCGTTCTGTGGATATTAACCCTTTATGGACCAAGCCCAAGTATACTCGTTTAACTCTTTTAGTACATTTCACATTGTTTCAGTCTTCAATCTGGATGAAGGTGATTTTCGATGGAAACACTTACGAAATGAGTTTTCTTCGGGCGCCTTCAATGTGTCGTATAGGCAATCCCAACTCTCCTGAGTACGAACAGTTAACTACCTTCCATATAAAAACGGCAGAATGGCGATCTCTTAAACTAACCTGGCCCTTTGAGGGTTAAAATGAATTCTATAACCGATCGATGATTCCGACCAGTGACGGATCATGCTATTTGCGGCAATCATGTTTTTTTTTTTTTTTTTTTTTTGCCATTTGAACCTATGCAAAAGAATCGATTTCTCAGGGAGTCAGTGAATCCCCGTAAGATTGATTGTTTTAGTCCATTTAAATGGGTACAATCCGTTTTGACAAAACCTTTGGTAGAAAAATGATCCAGCAAAAGACTTCAGTAGAGCTAAACAAAGGTTTTGTACTCCTATAATTAAAGATGTTTTCCTAAGGGGACCGAAGAATTGGTTGGCACGACTGACTAAAGTCTTTCACTGGGTCGTTTATCTACCAAAGGTTTTGTCAGCGCAACCATTTTTTTTGTCTATTTTTTCTTTGAGTATGGCTACAGTGCAAGAAAATGAACCGCTAATTGCAGAAACTAAAGTCGTTCAATACACGGAATACTTCACTGGAGGGGGGGGGGGGGTTTCAACTCCTAATAGAGTAAATTAAACATTTGAAAAACTTTTTTGTCTAAGACTTCGTTGGTCTGAAAAAATAGACGCAATATTTCTGACGTTTTTAAAACAACCCATTTGTCTTTAAATTTTTATTTTTGTTGTTTTTTGTTTTTTGTTTTTTTTGCGCCTCTTCTGAAAATCAGTTTCATGGACTATACTTTGGTGTCTGGAATCAATTATAGCAGTTCAAGTACTCTATTTCATAAAAATTTTGTTCCCCGATGGAAACTCCAGTAGCTTTGAAATTTTAGGGAATTTTTATTCCCACCGATAATTGATGATTCCAACAGTTAAAAAAATATTACAGAACATAGTAATTTTGTGCGTCAAAGTCATGCTGCTGAACTGAACTCTGTATTTTTTTTCAACCGGTAATCATCGGCGAATAAAAAAAGTGTACTTCAGATTCGCAAAACGGTAACCCTGGTGCTCCTCACAAAAAAACCAAAAGAAACAAAAAGCAACAAAAAACAACAGAAAACAAAACAAAAAACAAACAAAAAACAAAAACCAAAAAAAATTTTTGGTAGTACTGACAAAATCTTTGGTGGAAAAATGACCCAGCGAAAGACTTTTGTAGAGCTAACCAAAGGTTTTGTACGCCTAACGAAAGAGATTTTCCTGGATAAACCAAACATTTGCTTTGGCTCAACTAAAATCTTTTGCCAGGTCATTTTTTTATCAAAGGTTTTGTCAGAGCTACCAAATTGTTTTTGTTTATTCTGTGCACTCCCTGACTCCTTCCAACCTGCATCCTTATCTAAAACAGAGTATCTATACAGACCCAACTTGATAAAATGCTGCCATTTTGCGAAATATTTAATGGCATTCTAAAATCCATCGGCGACTTTACTGATTGAGGTGAAGATTGTATGTATCAGTTGAGAAGCATAACATTATGCTCATAAAACATACTCAAATCAGTCATCTTTTGCTTCGACCGGTTGAATCACCAATGGATTGTAAAATTCCATGAAATATCCGTAAAATGACAGAGCCGGAACTACCGGATCGGGTAAAAGTATAGTCGACGCTTTTAGTGCTGCGTTCGTGAAGTCATCGGTTAACCAAAATTGCACTCATCGGTCGTCATCGGTGACAAAACTCGAGTAGCGTTTCGCACGCCATCTCTCTCACTCTCCCGTGACCCTCATGCATAGTCATCTCTTTCTTAGGTCGATTTTTGTTTGAGATGCCTAGTTTTACGACATTTCACCATCAAAATTGCAATACAATGACTTGAGCTGTTCATTTCCGCCAAAAAATGTCACTATAAAAATGTCTCTGAATACGATTTTGGTGTTGAGAGTAAGATAACAGCACTATCGACGAATTAACGACTGTCGCGAGATTTTCACGATCTAAGTTTTTCCTCGAAACTTCAGAAATTCGTTTGAACCCCCCTCCCCCCAATACCTCCTAAGGGACTGTCGCGGACTTATGATATTATCAAAAATGAAAAATGTGGGGTCAATTCCTCATCTGCATTTTATGTTTCAAATCATTTGCTTTAGTAATTTTCGAGAAAAATGCCCTATCCGGGTGGTCTGGTACACCCTGGACAATATTTTCATCAATGGACTCTAAGCGAATACTGCCGCAGTTATGTGTGTGAGTGTGAAACTGATCTACAACGGCTCTCCCACCTCACCCGCACTGGCGCACTCTGGCCCCTCGCGCCTGCGAAGTGTGAGGATTATGAAGAGAGGCCAAAACCTTGAAGGCGAACCTTAACTGGTAAAAATTTCGTGACAGTATATTTAATTAATCGATAGTGCATGCACGGGAAAAAAGCATACGATAAACAATTAACCCTACGTATAGCAGCTTTTAATGCCCGCTAGAAATGGTAAACTTAACCAGAGTGGGGTAAATGCAAACGTAACTTGTAGTAAAAAGCTCTGATAAGTGATTGTTTATTTCTACCTGATAACTAGTTGAGTTTTAAAACTACACTCTGATGAAGTTGACGATACATACTGGCTGGAGCCTTATGAGAATAATAATTATGAGACAAGCAACAAGGCTTATCAATTTCGAAAATGAAGACTAAGCGCATGTGCGGATGTGTCAGAGACGTTTTTCTGCATGTGCGGTCAAAACGCTGTTACCGCCGCCCCGGCCGAGTAGCTCAATCATTCAAGCTTCTTTTTCCCTCTTTTTATTTACAAAGGGTGGCTCGGAGGCTTGTGTATTTTTATTTATTTATTCAGTTTCATTTCTAACGATTCTCCTAGTTTCGTCTCGTTAACGGTACATCGCGACTCTGACATAACATCGTGTAAACAATTTTGAAAGTCATGATTGCTTTTCTTACATTCAATTTATTTATTTACTTTATTCTCGGAATTTGTTTTGAGACAGTATTATTTTTTTATCGTTGTATGAAATGGTGCTGTCACAGTGCTGCCAGACATTGCGAGGTAAATATAAAAGAAAAATGGAGGACGATACAACATAATAGAGTCAGAAGATACCTCAGTATGTTGACGTCAAGTGAAATAAAAATTAATTTGACAACTGAAATACTTAATCATCGGTTCAATAACAAAGTTGATCAAATTTGTGGGATCTTCTGTGGGAGTGAGGGTGATGAGCAGTGGCGTAGCGTGCGATTTGGCAACGTTACAGTTCGTCCATTTAAACCCATGAAAAAGATCGAAGTGTTGGGTGTTCGGTGAACACCTTCGCATTCGACTTTTTACATGGGTTTAAATGAACAAAATACCACGTTGCCAAACTGCACGCTACACCACTGGTGATGAGTCGAGTCTAAGGAGCGGTAAAAAGAAGAAGAAAAAAGATCAACCGAGGTCGTAGTGTTCGATCGAAATTTTGATTGTTTCGATGATCTAAAAAGAATGTTTCAAAACTGTCAGAGTTCCGATCGATCGATCTCTCAAAGCTTCGAAAATGGTTGCGTTTTTTCATCGCATTTTCCGTCATAAAATCAAAATTTGAGAAAAATAACGAAGTTTCGATTGATTGAAGTACGAGTTTTCGACAAATTTTCGAGAAATTCGTTTCGATCGATCAGGCAGGATCGACCTGTGTTGTAACATTTATGAAATTCCATGAAATGAGCTGGTGCGTGTATGTATAATAAGTGTTTACGTTTGCCCTCCAGGTTGCGTTTTCTGACTTGTTCTAAGCGGCTACAGCCACTTATTGATAATGGTGATCCAAACATTTTGTGAGTTCCTTCCTCAACCGTGGGTGTCAGAGGAGCCAGCAATTTTCACCAGAAGCGTATCGTGCAATTGGGCAACGTTGTATTATGTCCATTTAAATCCATGAAAAAGATCGAACTATTGGGTGTTCGGTGAACACCTTTGCATTCGACCTTTTACATTGGTTTAAATGAGCACTGTGCAACGTTGCCAAGTTGCACGCAACGCCACTGATTTTTACATCTGACCACGAATGAAAAAATAGTTTTCTTTCCGGCTTCGTGTTCTTGTTTGTTCATCATCCCTGTCTTACTAGTTTACATTATTATAAAAGTACACAGAGTCGTACACAAGATGCGAAATTCAAAAACCTGGCTAAAAAATAAACAGTTTAATGCTTTTGAGGATTTTTATCTTCAGCCCAGCCGTGAAGGCGGTGTACCGTACAACGGTACATTCTTTCGTACGATTTATAATGAAAATGGAACCAATGGGATACGAGACATCTTTGAAGGACACGGTCCACACTGTCTCTCTTAAAATTATATTGGGAGGTCATACCGAAACCAATAGTTGCCTATGGTCGAATCACAATAAACATTACATTAAAGTTTTACACTGTTTCAATTTTACCGTTCATAGATTTTTCATTGAAGAGGAAACGTGGTAAATACTCTCCAAAAATTTTGAGGTTGGGATCTGCCCCTTACAGCAACAAATTTCGAAGGTTTTGGCGGGCTGGTAACAACTAATTAGTAAGTGTTAAAGTTTTTCAAAACACGTATACAACTCACCGATTAAAGCGATAAAAATCATCCCATCAGCCAGCTAATCGACGGAGAGAGCACGTATTCCATAAAAACAAACTTTCAAAGCTAGAGAACCATATCAAACTAAAAAAGAACTTCAAACTAGCGATCACCCCCAGAAAAAAAAAATTGTACCGTCGAGTTGACAATTTCCAATCACACGAAATTTTTTTCGAAACTGAACTTTTTCCTTTCTATCTTTCTTGACTAATTCCAAAGCGAGAACGCATCGATTTTTAAAAAAAAAAAAAATGCAGAGCGGGGGGTGAATTACTTTAAAATCGGGAGATAGAGATGGGGGAGGAGGGAGGGGGGCAACAGAACCTGGAATGAAAACAATAACTGATAGGCGCGAAACTGAAAACGGACGTGGGGTGAGGAGGAGAAGGAGGTAGAAACATTCGAGATATGAGATTCACTGGATTCCCGGGAGATAGCGGTCGAGCGAAAAATTTTCCTCTTACTTCGCGGAGTGGCGTGATCAGAGGGCGAACCCCAAACTACTGTCACGGAAAGGGGTTACAGAGAACAAGCACAACGTTTCGGCGAACCCGCGAACGGGAAAAAGCGTGCGCGCGCAGATCTGTACCCCTTGAGAGCGGCCGCTGCCATGCCGTCCGTTCGTTCCCCCCACTACCCTCCCTAAATCCCCTTCTCTCATTCTTCACCTTTCCCCTCCCTTCCTCACCCTACCGTGCCGCGTTTTCATCGCACCATGCGTATGGCGCGGCGACCAACCCATGCCCGCCGTTGATCAATATACCATAATCTAAAAGAGGGTTTTTTTTATGATTATTATTTTATATTTTGATCAATCTCCATCTATCTTCAGTTCGATTGATGTTGTTGCTGTTTTTTCTCCCTTTTTTTTTGTTATTTCCTCCATTATCCTCACCCTCCAACCTCCCCTTTATTTCACCCCTACCACTCCGACTAAAATTACCCCTCCTTGCAGCTTCCATGAGATTTATATATTTTCATGTGTGCCCTCCGACCGATCGCCTTCTTTCTCCCTTACCAGTCAACATCACAGTCTCACCGCCGCCGCTGTTAAACGATGACGTTTGAACGCCGCGTGATAAGGATATCGGCTTATCGGATTCCAAAGGGAAGCCAGAGTTTTATGAGAACGAATAAGGCTGAAAATTCCTTATGAAATTCCCGAGTTGATTCGGTTTTGTAAGCTCAAAGGCGCGAACGAAAGATCTTACGGAGATGGGTAGGCGTCGAAGTGCCTTTCTTTTTTTGATACCGGGATCGCGTATATAAATGTTTATAAACACACAGAAGATTTAAATAGCTCGATGCATGAAATAGATAGAAACAAAGAGGGGAAATAAAGCTAAGATAACTTAAAAATACTAAATACGAGACGTTTCGCGGCAAGAACGAGCCCATTTCCAATAAAAAAAAAAACACACAATAAAGAGTGGCTTCGTAATAGATAAGCAGCCCTCTATCATATAGGCCCTCATTGTGTGTGTTTTTAATTGATTAAAAATTGACTCGTTTTTGCCCGAAACGCCTCTCCTTAAGTTTTTCAAGTTCTCATAGCTTGGTGTTCTATCCTTGTTTCTATCTGTATGTTCATAAACTTATGAAACTTATGTTATGTTTTTTTTTTTGTTTTGTTTTTTTTTTGTTTGTTTTTTGTTTTTTTTTTTTACTTTACATTTTTGGTAAAGTTGTCGAATCAAGCCTCAAAGTTGATGAAGTAGATGGAGATAAATGGATACTCTCGATGGAGCTCTACCAAAGTTTTGCTGTCAATTCTGATGTAAAATACTGCGAAAATAATGATGAGACCATTCAAAAAGTCTAACACTCACTCTTCATAGAGAAAACTAAGTTCAAAGTTCAGCTGAACCAATCTTGCGTAGATGTATGCAATGCGTACGTTTCGTACCCCGAACAAAAGAACTGAGTTCTTGACTTTCGCGCTCTTTTCATAGCTTGTTACGAATCTTGGAACTATTTTGCGTTGTTACCGTGCATTCACCATGTTCCTCGCAAGAAAGTAAAATGTAGGGCTATTTCTTGTTGGGAGAGGCTCTGTGACGTAAAGGTGACACGTATACCACCATTTTCCCCTCCCTTTCCATGGACTCGCCACTGCACAGTAAAGTACCGCCAGAAATGAGATTGGGATTGAGTTTTGTCTCTTATTTATTCAAGAATTCGTCTAAAATGTCTACTTAAAAATTGATAACTCTCTGCCAGATATTTTCAAATACCAATTTTCAATTCCGCCGAGGAGGATTCCTACTACTTTTGGTTTTGTCCCTTAAAAAAAAAGTTCTGGAGTAGCCCGCGGTCAGAATATAAAATACAAATTTAAAGAGTTTATTGATGCTCTAATTAAGGTTAACGCGTTGTATATTCCTCTGTTCTAGTTTTTAAAGATAGTTCCTTTAATCCACAAATTAATTGGTTTCGTTATATCCAGCTCTTTCAAGTTCCTCATTATTAAGGTTCTCCAAGATTTATATTTCTCCCGCAAAGAAGATGTAACTTTCAATTCAGCGGAGACATCCCGCAGTTATATATAAAAGTTGTCCTCGGCAAAAAATGCTCGTCTTCGAATCTCTTCCATCTCCATCTGATGTCACGGGTTCAATCGATTCAGGGAAATTTGAACGATTCTTGATGTTAATCTGGCAACAGACAGATTCGTCAGTTTAACCAGGGGTAGATCTTGGTTTCCATGAAGGTGCGGTGGAGTCAAAACTTTGCCGCTTTTTTTTTAGAGCATGAGTGTCATGCTCTATTGAAATCGTTTCTACAAGGTCAATAATGCTTTTCTTATAGGAACGGCATGGTTCGGGGGTCCGCTCGGGGGATCGCTTGGTTTCAGTATCGAGAACGGGTCCTCGAGGACCGATTGACCCATGTGATTCCGCCAATCCGGTGTCCTCCCAATTTGTCGCTTTTTCTTTGTGGCGGGAGTTTTTGGCCAAGATTGAGGTTAAGCATTTTTGGGAATGTAATTACGTTACTAATTTGGATCAGACTTCAACGAAATCTTCTGTATGAGATATTGGGGTTTTATATCAGAGGATTGTGTCCATGTTTCGTGTATTCTGCGATTTAAAATGCATTTAGATGATTTCAAATTTCCAATCCTGTTATTGTTGATGTTTCGGTCCGCTAAAAGAGTTCGTTTGGGGAACGCGATCGGCGTTGCGTTTTAAGGTGAATCCTCAGCGACCTGTAGTAAGATTCTCATCCGCTAGATAACGTCACTGTTCCGCGGTCCAGAAACCATGCTTTTTCCGCCTTTAATCGTTAATTGCGAGAGCTAGAGTTAACTTTTCGAAAATGTAAGAACGTTGCGTTCTAGATCAAATCCTAAGGAAAATTTTAAGACCCTTCCGAGCCATGGACGAAGATATAACTAAGGACTGCCGACTCCCTATCTCCGCCCGTGTTAAAACCTGTTAGCGGGTTTTCGAGCGCGACCGCAGCGCTCCAAGCAGCAATAAGGGTCAACTAAAAGCGAACCGCTGCAGCGGTGGCCGCTCCAGCTCCCTTTCTCCCATGCCTTCCCGCAAATGTATACCGTGTAGGTAATTTGAATCACGATTGAACGAAGGGAACAAATGATCAGCGAATTAAAAGGAAGCAAAATCCGCTAAAAAGCAAACGTCTGGAGTATTTCTTGAAAGATTCCTGAATTGTCGAAAATGATTAATCAAGGACTGAAATACTATACATCACAATTAACCTCAAAACGGAATCAAACAAGAAAGAGTACATAGACATTTGTTTTATTAGTAGAGATCAGGCGACTCTTTTAATTTGCTGATGATTTCTGTTACCTTGTCCAAAGTTGATTCTGAATTTCCCTTGCTTTCGATCTTCCATTGAGATACTGAGTTATCTGATCCTCTTGGGTCGCCGACAACAGTTGACAGCCATGCCATAACAGACCAACTCCAACAACGGTTTTAGCAGTAGCACAGCATGTGAGCATGGACACATCGCCAGGATCGCTCACTTGAAAGAGTAGTTCAGCTGGCCGCTGCTTGGAGCGCTGGGGTCGAGAGCAAAACAGGACTAACAACAGCCGGCAGTCCTTAGTTATATCTTCGTCCATGGTTTTGCGACGACCTCCCGTCCCCTTTGCCCTCCCCACGAACTACTGCACCTACGCCTACAACAGTTGCTTGCCGCGTTGTGCAGATTGCATGAATGATGTGTGTCCATCTACTTCATCCCAAGTTCACAGCTATCACGGATGCCACGCCCGCCACGGGTCTTCTACCTGGTTTTATGCGACATCGGTCATCGTGGCCCAGTGTTACATGGTAATCAGCGGCGGATTCGGGAAAGGCACGCCCCCCCCCAACTCACGGTAGCCTTTGCCTTTTTTCAACAGAAAAAATCCCATAAATTCCTCTCTGCAAATTTGAAAATTCATAGGCGTGAAGCCCCCCCCCCTAAAAGAATTTTCTGGATCCGCCATTGGTAGTAATTTTTGCGGCACACTACGCCGGATTCCCGTGCGCTTTCCCACACTTACCTTTCTCCCTTATCTGTCAATGGGCGCTCCCCGAGGGGCGGCGCGGCGCCCCCCCCCTAATTCAGAAAAATCAAAACTTTACAATAAAAAAGAATCGGAACATTCGAAGATCAAATAATAACGAAAGGAGTAAGAGTTAACAAACTTTATTCTTAGTTTACTTTACAATTTTAATAGGGGGCGTAATTTAGGGGGGGCAGGGCGGGAAGTAGCCCCCCCCCAAGCAGTGGTGCCCAACCACCCCTTGCCACTATACAGCTCGCCCCCCAGTTTCAGGATTCCTCTCCCCCCCAGATCTAGACCTCCCCTGATTTTTACCCCACCCCCTCCTGATTCAGACGACATCATCCTTCCCACCCGTCATCTCCCTCGCCGAAAGAAGTTTTAAAATCTACTAGTATGAACGTGTCTACATTGGCAACTACCGTTGGCAACGAGAATTTTGCGAACTTCCTTGAAAATTCAGAATCCTCTGGTCGATAATTACATGATTAGAGAATGTATAGGCAAGAGTTTGGTTTTGTTAATTTAAATAGGTTAACTCTTAGAATTCATCAGGACAATGAAAATAAAGAAGGAATAGTTGTACTTAGCTTTTTACTATTTCTATCATCTGATGCTGTCACTTTATTCATAATATCAAACACTTCAAAAATAGAATTACTTTTGATACAACTACATGCTACAATCACTTACAATTTCTACCATTTGGAAGGATAATTGATTTATTTTCTATTTTGGGCGGAAGTGGGGGGGGGGGGGTTCTCTAGACTTGCCCGTCTCTAAGTGAAGTCCCCTAGACCTTCCATTGACATTCAAAAAGTTGCCCCTCCGGGCAATTGTTTTGCGGGTGCCCATGTCTTTGTCCATGGTCCTTGAACCAGAAATTGAACGTTCTTCCGGTCTGTGGTTGCCTTCTTTTCTCATAAGTTTAGACACGGCCACCCTGTAAACCCCACAACAAGTTAAAAGTCCGCAATCCGCACCCTCGACCCGCAGCCACTATCAAAAGTAAATTGCCGGTTGACTTGCAGGTACTCTCCTCCTCTTCCCCCAACTTAGATTAGACACAAATAAAAAATTTAAAAAAAAAAAAAAAAAAAAAAAAAAAAAAAAAAAAAAAAAAAAAAAAAAGTGAAAAATAGAATGTATGCCCCAGCAAAGGGCCCCCTCCACAGTTTTCCAAGAGAGGGAGCGACCCCCTTGCCAGCGTAACTCCGAAAAAATAATTCCAACTGGGGTCCAAGTAACTCAAGTAAGGTCTCAAAATGAAATCAGATGGATCCAAAATTTTAACGGCGAGTACCGGTAAGCTTACTCTTTTGATCGGTCCAAACCGGATTGCGATACATCGATTTACTCTCGAGATATCGATTTTTCAAAGGCGCGCGGTATAGGGTCAGAAATCTAAGATTCTCTAAAATCCGCGAATTTCGACTCTCATGGACCTAGCATGCGCCGTGAGAAGTCATATGTGAGTTTTTTGAGTTCACATGAAGTTCATTAAGGGCCCTGACAAATGTCGGACCGATAAAGTCTATATCGGGGGGGGGGGGGGGGGGGGGGCGTGGCCCCAACTCCAGCGTAAGTCTCACGTACAATGTCTCACTGCGGCCGCGGGAGGTCCCATAAGATCCGTTTAAAACTTGGATGGATCTGAATTTTTTTCAAGAATTATCTAAAAGCTGAAGCTACCGCCCAATCCAAACCGCAGTGCGCAATCCATCGATTCGTTCTCGAGATATCGATTTTTCAAAGGCGCGCGGTCTTGTCAGATCGACCTTAGAGGGGCGCTGGAGGCTGGAAAAAGGCGAATTTCGTCTCTCACGAACCAGTCGTGTGCCGTATTATATCGGTTCCGCTTTTTTTCGGGTCCCAATGATGTCCCGAGAGGGCCCAATGCAGTTTCGAGCCAAAAAATATCATCTTAGGGGGGAACTACTCCCCGTTTCAGCGTAACTCTGACAAGAAATGTCTAACTGCGGCCGCGAGAGGTCCTGTAAGGTCATTAAATAAACTCGGATTGATCTGAAATTTTCGAGGTTGTCAGTCACAAGCAAGCGCTTTCGATCGGTGCAAACCGAATTGCAATACATCGATTCACTATCGAGATATCGATTTTTCAAAGGCGCACGGTCTTGTCAGATCGAACATTGAAATAAGCTGTGGATACTCTGTATCCGCGAATTTCGTCTCTCATGGACCGTTTAAGCTCCCTTAAAAATCGAATGAGCTTTTTTCAAGTTCATATTACGTTCCTTAAGGGCCTTGATGAGTGTCGGATGACATTTGATCAATATTAACATTCATTTTTTAATCTGAGACAAAAAGAGCTGAAACCATAAAGACGAAGAATTTCCATCGTGATGACTTTGGTTCAAGCGAGGAAAATTCTATAGAAGTCCCAAATAACTAGAATAGACTTTCCGGCTTGCTAGGATTGGTATTAAGAATTTCCTTCCTGATGACTTTGGTTCAGGCGAGAGAAATCTAAAAAAGTCCCAAATAACTAAACTATACTTTGCGGCTTGCTAGGATTGGTATTGCGTCATCCGATTTTAAAGGAACTATCACTATCGAAATCGATTTTCAAAACCACAGTATTCACCTCGCCTCGTGAACAACTGTTTCAACACGCTATAAGTAAATTTTCATTCCCACTTTGACCTATCAAGTTATTTTTACAGCGATCACTGTTATACAAACACAAATGCAGCGTTGCGATTGAATTTGTCGCAGTTTTGTACTATCAATATGGAACTCCACACTTACAATGATTTACGGCCGACACTCATGCTCTCTTTGCTAACACTGTTCCAGTGTTGCAAGTTCCAACTTGTTTTGTATTGTATTTGGCCGATGGAATATTTTGCCGAACCCTGAGGGCAATAAACTTGCATCTTAATTATAGTCTTTGAGATTCGATTGGCCAATATCTCTGCGACATACACTGAGAAAAATTCCCTGTTGCCGTAACAAAAATTCTCATAAACAATTTTCTAACCGGAATTCCGAAAATTGCGTAGCTAGAATTCTGATTTTAGTCGCACGTCCGGTTATTTCAACAATAATTACGGTTACTTTAACAAGAACTCCGTTTATTACTTTCCTAAAACGGAATTCTGGTTGATTTGACAGGGATATTTTTCCCGGTGTAAAATTCCCATAGCGCAAAGATGCTTGCGTAGGCTAAGTTTTGATCCGTGGAATATGATGGCAGGGGATTGTAACTTTGCTGTCCTCTGGAAACTGCCGCTTTTGTTTTGTTGTATTTTTGCTCGCCCATTCTTAAATGCCAATTTCTATATTTTTTTTTTTTTTTTTTTTTTTTTTTTTTAATTGGATGACTTTCTTTTTTTTGTTCATCCTAGTTTTACCGTTTTACCGCCCCCGGAAAGTGCCACCTGGGACAAGGTTGCTGACCCCCCCCCCCCTCGGCATAACCCTGATCAGAGTATTCCTGAGTTCAACCATGATTCCAATGGTGACCGAGAAGATTACAGATTCGGCCACTTTCCTTTCAGTATGTTCATGGGTTTTTTATCGACTGATATAATATTTTCCTTAAAACGGCAGCCCTGACGCCATATATTTGATTTAATGGCGGACAACCGGGCGTGCTTCAGCGGCCGCTTTTTATTGATCATTGTACAATGTAGTATAGTCAATAACGAATCAAAGAACGTTAGACGACGCGACGCCTTGGATTTTGGCTTCGGTAATCGATAGGCCACCTGCAATGCTTAAACTTATTGTGATAAGTATTGCAGTTATAGTTTACATGAACCAAACTCTGGGGTGCGAGTCATCTCATCATTTGGCATTCTTTAATTTGTCGATTGTACAATGTACTACACATTCCAGGTAATCATATTATGAACATTTTATGCTTGATTTTAAGAATTAAAAAGGAAAATATAAAAAGCTCTTCACAGTCAGAAGAAAGAAACACTTATACAAACAGATTCATGTAACTACAGAGCGGCATTTTTACTGATATTTTTACGATACTGCAATGATTGTAGAAAAGCTTGTCGGTGAAAAGAGGGGGGATAACTCCCCGCAAAATTCTGAAAATTTTATCTCTACAGTCAGCAGCACCGCCCCTGAAGCGCTCTCTGGGGGTAAATGGACAACGTCGTGCGGAAGAGGGCGATGTTGATTAGTTGATTAGGCCTCGGAGCAGAGCTGCGTTTGTCAATATACAGTCAGTGGTGGTTTCTCCTCCCTCAGATGCTTCATTGCCCCCTTCCCCTTCCACTGAAGTTCTAACACCCCCTCACCCTCATCCTCATCCTCCTACACCCCCTCCCTTACACCATCGCCACTTAAACAGCGGGAAATAGCGAGAAACGAGCATTTGGAATCGACGCTGAGGATAGGCGGCACAGCATGACACAACCACGGATTTTATCCATTATTTAGTGCTATAGTTCTGTGCCGCTGCGTCCAAGCTTTTCATTATTTATTTTGTTTATCCACTCGTTCGTGGGTACCTATCTTGATTAATTTATCTCCTAATTTCCGTGCACTTCGCGTAGCAGCAGGGTGAAATCAAAATGGCATGTGTGAAACAAATCGAAACTATCAAATTCACACTGAATACCTTTCGCGTGAGTTCCTCCTCAGGGAGTCATTTGTTTATTATTAGTTGTTTTGTCCACTCCACTTCGTTCATTAGATTATCGAAAAATAACTTAATTTATTTATTTCTATTTACCGCACCGCGAGGACACTTTTCGGAGCCTGTTACAAAATTATATGCCGTCGACCCATAACAGCACTCACAACACTCACGTCTCACACTTCACAGGGACCGAACGTAAAAACTACATTTTGAAGTTATAAGAGTTGTTGGGTTTTCGTGATTTTTGGAATGCAACCATTCTTCCATGAGGTGTCCACCACCATTTGGCTACTAATCATCCAATAAAAGCATCTTAATAGCTTCAAAACAAAAATAAAACTTATTTGTAGAAATTTAGGTGTCCAGTAGCATCAATATTTCATTGGCGAAAAAATCTTATTCCATTTTGAAGCAATTAATTAAGGAAAGCATCTGTATTGGAGGTCATAGAGTGAAATGACGATCGTAATCAAACGAAACTCCTCTCTATCGAACAACCTCTCTTATTCTCAAACGAAATTGAATTTTTTGTTTGTAGGTATTTCGGAAAAACAAACATGCTACTGGGCACTAACTCTCTACATAGTTTTATTTTCATTTTGAAATGATTAAATTGACGGTTAGTTCCCGAATCCCAAAGTATTGCACGGGCCTAAATGCAGTGGCGTCGCGTGCCATCTGGCAACAATGCAACTGCACGGAAAAAACTACGGTGAAAATAACCATACGGATACCTGATTTTGGCACCTGCTAGATGTTATGGTAATGTTAACCAGAAGTATACTATGTTTTGACTAGGTACTAGGTGATGTTACCTGATTGCATGTCGAATTTACTCAAAGTATCGGTAAATGTACCATACTTCTGGTCAAGTTTACCATAACATCTAGCAGGTGCCAAAATCAGGTATCCGTATGGTTATTTTCACTAATCTTTTTTTTCCGTGTGCTCCATTGAAACTCATTAAATATATTGAATTTTCCTTGTCTACTGTGAACCCCCTGAATTCGATATTTTACATGAGTTTAAATGGATAGAATACATTGTTGCCGTATTGCACGCGACGCCACTGCCTAAATGAGTCCAACTAACGCCAAGTAAAAATATTGTTTAAATCATGCCAAAGCTCCTCCTTGCTCGAAAAGTGTCTTTCTAAAAGTCAATAAAATAAGACACGTTCCTTGGAGCAAGCAGTCATTCATTCACACCACTTATAATCAAATCAAATCAAAGTAATCAAACTGTAGATGTCTAGCGTAGGACTCTCTAGGCTGCTGTTCATTTAGGTAATTTAGCAGTGAGTCTAAAGCGCAGTACCTGTTCTGTCCCATTGGCGGATACAGGGGGGGGGCGAAGGGGGCGATCGCCCCCCCCGTTTCGCCAAAAAAATCGGTAAATAGGGGAGAGGAAGGGGGAAAGCAAGAGCGAAAACAAGAAAAGGGGGTCATTTAGGGGCGAAAATCCCAAGTTCGCCCCCCCCGTTTGCGAGGGCTGGATCCGCCACTGTTCTATTCTGATGGTCGTCTTCTTGTGGAGTCCTCGCCGATATAATAATCCTTTGAATAGATATACGTCGAAACACACTGATGCCTGCAGTGGCGCGGGAGTCGCGTCGGCTGAGGGGAATGGGGGGGGGGCTAATGTTGGGTGTCACCCCCTTCGCCATTATGAAGGTAACTCAGAACGGCGATTTCAACTGACCCGCTCCCTCTTTCTACCTCTACCCCAGCTCCCCCTTCTCCTCCTCCCACTCTTCATCCTCGTTCATCAAAAGATACAGATTTCAAAATGGTGTTAAAAAAAAATGTGATGACCTTTTTACTTTCTCACTCTAATGAAATTAGAAAAATTGAGAAAGTATTGCGATGGCGCAGAGATTTTTGATGAATTTTGTTTCGATACTTGGCCCGCTGCGACTAAGTCAATCATGATAATTATAAAATAATTGGCTCTTATCATGCCTAATACTATCCTAAAGAACATCCATCCATGATATTTCAATATTTCTGAACCATATGTGGTAGGGAGGAGTAAATGCACAAAATTTCTGTGGCGTCTGTCTGTCCGTCCGTCTGTCTGTAGTCAAGAACGTGAAATCCAGCATAACTTTTGAACTATTGATCCTCATGCATCCAAATTTTGCAGAGATGTTGCTTGTAACATTCTCCAGAAGGACTTTTTTGTTTTTTTAAAATTTTAATTTTTAGGTTAGTTATGGAAGAAAAATGGTTTCCATTAAAATCAATGGGAAAATGGGTCAAAAAAGAGAAAAATTTAAATATTTCAATATTGGATCTTTGGATTTGGAAGAAAATTTGTAAAAACATTCTACAACCAGCCCACAGTAAAATCAACCCCTTATAGTTCGGTAAAATAACCCTTAAGACCGTTTAAAAAATCAATTTAGGGCGTTCGAGCCAAAAAATGGAATAAAAGTGAGAAATTAATCTTGTATATCAGTGCCAATTACTAAAAGCTGGATGAATTTTGATGAAACTTTGTATACACAATGTACTACCACTGTACTAAAATATTTTCTTCTCACTATCATCATAATAAATCCTTTGGACCATTTTAAGGGACCATATAGGTGCGATTGAGAAAAAATAAGACCAATTAAGCAAATAAAAACATAATCCTACTTATTGAGATAATTCGGGTTAGGTCCAATTAATTTTAATTAAATCCGGCACAAACAATCTACCTACCTACATTTACTCTACTTTATATAGAATTTCTTATCATTACAATATACAGCCCTTAAGACTGTTTAAAAAATCAAAATCGGTGCGCTCGAGCCAAAAAATGGAATTATCGTGAGAAATTAATCTTTAAACTTGGAGTCAATCAATTATGGCTCAATGAATTTTGATAAAAACTTTTGTACACACAATCCACTATCAAAATACTAAGATATTTTCCTTTCTTAGTCACCATACACAACTGATAAAACCTTTTCAAGAGGCAATGTAGGTGGGATTGAGAAAAAAATATGGGAATATAAGCAAATAAAAACATGATCCTATTAATTGGGATAATTCAGGTTTGGTCCAATGAATTTTTATAAAAACTGGCAAATACAATCTACAATTAGTCTATAAAAGAAAGTATTCCTTACAGATACAATATACAACACTTAAGAGAGTTTAAAAATCAAAAAAGGGTGTTCGATCCAAAAACATGAATTAAAGCGGGGAATTAATGTTAAAACTTGGAGTCAATCATTCATGGGATGAATTTTGATGAAACTTTGCACAAACATAATATGTTACTTACTGACCCACTAAAATATTCCTATCATACAGTCATCATCAAAAACCTTTAAGACCGTTTCAAGGGCCAATATAGGTGCGATCGAGCAAAAATCTTTGAAACCAAGCAAATAAGAAAATAATCGTAATACTTGGAATAAGAAATTCAATTATGACTCAATTATGTTTGATGACAAATGCAACAAAAAGTTTGCAACCAACCCATGCAGGGATTTCTTTTCAATGTAAAACTATAATATACAACTCTTCTTAAGTCTGAGACAGTTTAAAGGCAAAATAGCTGTTCCATCTAAACCCAAAAAATAGAATATCCAAAGAAAATTAAACTTATAAAGAAAATGGATGGATGAATTTTGTTGACATTTGGTGTACACAATCTACAAACAAAGAACATCTTTAAAGGGGGGTTTAATCTACCAAACTAAAAAATTATTTTAAAGATCCACAGTTCAAAACCCATCCTTCAAAGGATGAAGTAGGCAACTATTCGTACAGCTTCTCTGCAAAATCGCAAACGCTTCGAATTGAAGGCCGAATTATGTCCAGAGATGAAAATATTTTAAATTTGATGGGAGTCTAGAAGTCTCTCCCAGAATTCTAAAGGGGGTTGGGGGTCTCCCCCAGATATCTAAAGGGGGGTCTGGGGGTCTCCCCCAGATAAAAATGGAGGGAGAAAGTGTTCGTAGGGTGTTCCCTACAGTTTATTTCTTTTTGGTTCGTATTTTACTTTTGCTTCTCAATTATTCTTGAGTCCTAGGGGGCTTGAGGTCGCCTCTCAGTGAAAAATGTCCCTCAAAACTTTGCGCCCCTAAAAATCTTGCGCCTCAGGCTATAGTTTGTTATTCTCACTGAGAATCAAGGTACCGTATTCTCGTAGCAAAAGTAAACAACATGCTTACTTTTAGAGTTATTATAGTTACCCTATAGATTTATTATATACAGGTTGTTGAAAAACTGTTCCCGAATATTTCAGGAGCGGATTCTACAGGTCAAAATAAGACTTTGTTTCCCTATAAACATGTGTCCAAAAATGCCCCCCTTTTGAGCTACAGCCCCCAAAGTTTTAAAAAATTGACGGTTTTTTTGGAATAGCGACCACTATCATGAACCAAATGTCCTAAAAATTGGTGTCTCGTGGTAATTTTACGTGTAGAATCCAATAATGACCTCGAGAAATTCAGAAATTGAGTCTGACTACACTTTTCACGCAATATTTGTACATTTGACGGCACGAATTTTTGTTACGGATTAAAAGTTTGAAGAATAATTTCCGAAACCAGATGCGGAAAACCCTTAAAAAGATTTTTTGTCCTCTTTGTTTCTTTCGATACGACGCGTTTTAAGCGAGATAACCGCTGCACAGTGTGGAAAAGTCAGCGCTTTTACCATTGCGGCCGGCCCGAAGAAGCAGCGGAGAGGCAGGTTGCATACTCACTGCCGCTTTTCATGGTAAAAGCGCTGACTTTTTCGCGCCCCTGAAATATTCGGGAACAGTTTTTCAACACACTGTATAGTTACCCAATTAGAGTTATTTCATACTCGCTCTCTCTATTTTTTGATGCTTGAGACTAAAATTTTATTACAATCGATAAAAAATTGAATCCATCATGAAGAGGTTTTGAATCGAGGTGTCAAATTTATACCTGCAAGCTCCCCTTTCTTTCGTCCTAATGGGGGTGTAAAGTAGCTCAGTCATCGCAGGGGATAAATAAATGTTTTTAAAGTGTGAAATACAATGGAAAGGCGCTAACCTTGAAGTCACCTGCTTTCAACACACCACTCTAGAAATCTGTGAAAAATGGCTGTTTGGAAGAAAGGCACGGGGGAAATAAAAGATTTCACTTCGATTGATGTACACGCACAAGGCCAGACACCGCAGACGCGGGAGGGGGGAGGTTTCTTGAGAGTTCTCAAACTTTTTTTTTTTTTTTTTGTTCGGAGGGTTTTTTCAAGTATGCTTTCAATGAGACTTAATTCAAAGCTGAGAGGCTGTAAAATACCCGTTTTAAAGATTCCTTGTGCTTCAATGATGCGCATGATGTGGATTCCGTTCATCGGTCTCAAGGTAGAGCAGTCTTACATCATAAACTGGCACGCGTATTAACCGCAAACTTTTATGGGTCTTTATGCGAAAAATAATAAAGAATGGAGGGGGGAGGGGGAGGGGGGTGTACAGAGGTGAGAAAATTATGTCTAAAAAAGAAAAATAAACAAATTAGGATAACAATGTATAAACAAGAATAATAATAAAAAAGTTTACAAAATATTAAAAAATCAAGAAAGAGATGGCGGTGTTTTCCCGAAAGGTGAACGAAAATAACAGAGGGTATTAAAATTTTACAGGATCTTCCAACTGGAAGTTTTCCTCTGCCTCATTTAAGTGTGGAATACATACCAACAGCTTGAGTTGTTAATTCTTTCCTCTCCATTATAAAGTTCGAACACTTGCACAAAAATTGAGAAATGATTATGGAATGGCGCGGTGGGCGTGGCGTGGCGTGACCTCTTTCTTATACTCCTCATCAGTCGTAAATTTAAGTACCTACATTGTTTGTTAAAAATGTGATTATTAATTAAAGAAAAAATGATGCGAGCCAAAAGTAATTTTATGAATTTAAATCAAGTGTTTCTGTATCAGCGGGGGACAGGATCTACGACTGCACACAGGTACTATTTTCTGTAGGATGATACGTTTTTTTCCTTAGAGTAAAAATTTTTAAATTTTTAAAACAGCAAAAGCTTTCCACTAATCATTTGAGACGATCATCGTTTAAGGTAGAAGTATGACACCGAAAGCAAACACTCTTGGCACCATCACTGAGAAAAATTTCCGGTTAACGTTGCAAGAATTCTGTTTATTACTTTCATGACCTGAATCCTGGTATCCATGCAATCAGAATTCCTGTAAATGTAACTGAAATTCATGTAAAGATCATTGGCGGATCCAGTTCCCCCAAACAGAAGGGGGGCGAACTTTGGATTTTTACCCCCTTTGGCATCCTTTTATTTTTTTCTCTTTCTCTCCCCCCTCCTCTGTTTACCATTTTTTGGCTGAATGGAGGGGAGTATCGCCCCTTTTTCCCTCCCTTATATCCGCCAATGGTAAAGAGCCACACTAAAAAACAGGCATTTTTTGCCCCTTTCGAAGTACTCACGGATTTTTTTTTAAAACATGCCTCAAAATGATACCTTATGTCTTAGTAGACCGTGGTGAAAATATTAGCGGGAGTTCTCGGATGACACCTAACCCCAAGTGCCTCTCCCCCTTTACATTGAAATCCTCGGATATCTTGGAGGCTTCAGGCCTCTGCATCGATTTACTTGAAATTTGGGTTCCAGATAACTTTACGCGTAATTTTCATTTGAGGGATCAACACTTACTTAATGTGGGTCATTTTTTTGAGAATGGGAGGTGGACCGTTATTTCAAAACAATCACTTGGCCAAAAGTACTGAAAATTGTAAAAATGTGTAAAAATTAAGCAGAGGAATGAAAAACACGTATAAAATGAAGTACTGTGAGGAGATCGGTTTTCTCGTTCGATCTAAATCTTGAAGTAATCGATCTCGAAGATATATTTCTTCGATCTTGTACCAATGTTTTGGATCCGATCTGCATCGATTTTCTTGAAAATTGGTTTTCCAGCGTACCTTTGTACGATTTTAGGGAGATTTAGGGGGTTGGTTTTTTTTCAAAATTCCCCTCCCATTATTTCCCTCTTATATTCTTCGTTCCAAGAATTGCTCGAAATAGCACCTGTAAAAGTCCGAAATTCTAAATTTTCTCGGGGGCCCAAACCCCTACTCAGTGGGAGTGATCACACCCACCCCCAGCTTACTCAATTATGAAGGTTCCCGAAATTTATCTTTCCCCGGCCGCGGGGTCCCACGAATTGTTGTTATACAGCTCTGACTTCCTTTGAGCCTTCCTTGAAGCTTCCTCAAGAAACCGTGAAGTTTTGTGATTCAAGGCTCATCTATTTTGCAAATAGAAACTCTTTTACGATAACTTCCATGGGGGTCGAGTTGAAACGAGGGTGGTATTTTTCTCTGAGTGTCTGAACTGCATCCCAGTGTTGCTACGTGAAAAAGCCGTACGTTTTACATTGATTTAAATGGGGGACGATACGGCTTTTTACCCTCGATCTGGCAACACTGCTGCATCCTTTATACCCACAGTGTAGGTACACGGAAAAAAACTACGGTGAAAATAACCATATGGATACCTGATTTTGGCACCTGCTCGATGTTATGGTAAGGTTAATCAAAAGTATACTATGTTTTGACTAGGTACTAGGTGATGTTACCTGATTGCATGTCGAATTTACTCAAAGTATCGGTAAATGTACCATACTTCTGGTCAAGTTTACCATAACATCTAGCAGGTGCCAAAATCAGGTATCCGTATGGTTATTTTCACTAATCTTTTTTTTCCGTGTGCTCCATTGAAACTCATTAAATATATTGAATTTTCCTTGTCTACTGTGAACCCCCTGAATTCGATATTTTACATGAGTTTAAATGGATAGAATACATTGTTGCCGTATTGCACGCGACGCCACTGCCTAAATGAGTCCAACTAACGCCAAGTAAAAATATTGTTTAAATCATGCCAAAGCTCCTCCTTGCTCGAAAAGTGTCTTTCTAAAAGTCAATAAAATAAGACACGTTCCTTGGAGCAAGCAGTCATTCATTCACACCACTTATAATCAAATCAAATCAAAGTAATCAAACTGTAGATGTCTAGCGTAGGACTCTCTAGGCTGCTGTTCATTTAGGTAATTTAGCAGTGAGTCTAAAGCGCAGTACCTGTTCTGTCCCATTGGCGGATACAGGGGGGGGGCGAAGGGGGCGATCGCCCCCCCCGTTTCGCCAAAAAAATCGGTAAATAGGGGAGAGGAAGGGGGAAAGCAAGAGCGAAAACAAGAAAAGGGGGTCATTTAGGGGCGAAAATCCCAAGTTCGCCCCCCCCGTTTGCGAGGGCTGGATCCGCCACTGTTCTATTCTGATGGTCGTCTTCTTGTGGAGTCCTCGCCGATATAATAATCCTTTGAATAGATATACGTCGAAACACACTGATGCCTGCAGTGGCGCGGGAGTCGCGTCGGCTGAGGGGAATGGGGGGGGGGGGGGGCTAATGTTGGGTGTCACCCCCTTCGCCATTATGAAGGTAACTCAGAACGGCGATTTCAACTGACCCGCTCCCTCTTTCTACCTCTACCCCAGCTCCCCCTTCTCCTCCTCCCACTCTTCATCCTCGTTCATCAAAAGATACAGATTTCAAAATGGTGTTAAAAAAAAATGTGATGACCTTTTTACTTTCTCACTCTAATGAAATTAGAAAAATTGAGAAAGTATTGCGATGGCGCAGAGATTTTTGATGAATTTTGTTTCGATACTTGGCCCGCTGCGACTAAGTCAATCATGATAATTATAAAATAATTGGCTCTTATCATGCCTAATACTATCCTAAAGAACATCCATCCATGATATTTCAATATTTCTGAACCATATGTGGTAGGGAGGAGTAAATGCACAAAATTTCTGTGGCGTCTGTCTGTCCGTCCGTCTGTCTGTAGTCAAGAACGTGAAATCCAGCATAACTTTTGAACTATTGATCCTCATGCATCCAAATTTTGCAGAGATGTTGCTTGTAACATTCTCCAGAAGGACTTTTTTGTTTTTTTAAAATTTTAATTTTTAGGTTAGTTATGGAAGAAAAATGGTTTCCATTAAAATCAATGGGAAAATGGGTCAAAAAAGAGAAAAATTTAAATATTTCAATATTGGATCTTTGGATTTGGAAGAAAATTTGTAAAAACATTCTACAACCAGCCCACAGTAAAATCAACCCCTTATAGTTCGGTAAAATAACCCTTAAGACCGTTTAAAAAATCAATTTAGGGTGTTCGAGCCAAAAAATGGAATAAAAGTGAGAAATTAATCTTGTATATCAGTGCCAATTACTAAAAGCTGGATGAATTTTGATGAAACTTTGTATACACAATGTACTACCACTGTACTAAAATATTTTCTTCTCACTATCATCATAATAAATCCTTTGGACCATTTTAAGGGACCATATAGGTGCGATTGAGAAAAAATAAGACCAATTAAGCAAATAAAAACATAATCCTACTTATTGAGATAATTCGGGTTAGGTCCAATTAATTTTAATTAAATCCGGCACAAACAATCTACCTACCTACATTTACTCTACTTTATATAGAATTTCTTATCATTACAATATACAGCCCTTAAGACTGTTTAAAAAATCAAAATCGGTGCGCTCGAGCCAAAAAATGGAATTATCGTGAGAAATTAATCTTTAAACTTGGAGTCAATCAATTATGGCTCAATGAATTTTGATAAAAACTTTTGTACACACAATCCACTATCAAAATACTAAGATATTTTCCTTTCTTAGTCACCATACACAACTGATAAAACCTTTTCAAGAGGCAATGTAGGTGGGATTGAGAAAAAAATATGGGAATATAAGCAAATAAAAACATGATCCTATTAATTGGGATAATTCAGGTTTGGTCCAATGAATTTTTATAAAAACTGGCAAATACAATCTACAATTAGTCTATAAAAGAAAGTATTCCTTACAGATACAATATACAACACTTAAGAGAGTTTAAAAATCAAAAAAGGGTGTTCGATCCAAAAACATGAATTAAAGCGGGGAATTAATGTTAAAACTTGGAGTCAATCATTCATGGGATGAATTTTGATGAAACTTTGCACAAACATAATATGTTACTTACTGACCCACTAAAATATTCCTATCATACAGTCATCATCAAAAACCTTTAAGACCGTTTCAAGGGCCAATATAGGTGCGATCGAGCAAAAATCTTTGAAACCAAGCAAATAAGAAAATAATCGTAATACTTGGAATAAGAAATTCAATTATGACTCAATTATGTTTGATGACAAATGCAACAAAAAGTTTGCAACCAACCCATGCAGGGATTTCTTTTCAATGTAAAACTATAATATACAACTCTTCTTAAGTCTGAGACAGTTTAAAGGCAAAATAGCTGTTCCATCTAAACCCAAAAAAAAGAATATCCAAAGAAAATTAAACTTATAAAGAAAATGGATGGATGAATTTTGTTGACATTTGGTGTACACAATCTACAAACAAAGAACATCTTTAAAGGGGGGGTTTTAAACTACCAAACTAAAAAATTATTTTAAAGATCCACAGTTCAAAACCCATCCTTCAAAGGATGAAGTAGGCAACTATTCGTACAGCTTCTCTGCAAAATCGCAAACGCTTCGAATTGAAGGCCGAATTATGTCCAGAGATGAAAATATTTTAAATTTGATGGGAGTCTAGAAGTCTCTCCCAGAATTCTAAAGGGGGTTGGGGGTCTCCCCCCGATATCTAAAGGGGGGTCTGGGGGTCTCCCCCCGATAAAAATGGAGGGAGAAAGTGTTCGTAGGGTGTTCCCTACAGTTTATTTCTTTTTGGTTCGTATTTTACTTTTGCTTCTCAATTATTCTTGAGTCCTAGGGGGCTTGAGGTCGCCTCTCAGTGAAAATGTCCCTCAAAACTTTGCGCCCCTAAAAATCTTGCGCCTCAGGCTATAGTTTGTTATTCTCACTGAGAATCAAGGTACCGTATTCTCGTAGCAAAAGTAAACAACATGCTTACTTTTAGAGTTATTATAGTTACCCTATAGATTTATTATATACAGGTTGTTGAAAAACTGTTCCCGAATATTTCAGGAGCGGATTCTACAGGTCAAAATAAGACTTTGTTTCCCTATAAACATGTGTCCAAAAATGCCCCCCTTTTGAGCTACAGCCCCCAAAGTTTTAAAAAATTGACGGTTTTTTTGGAATAGCGACCACTATCATGAACCAAATGTCCTAAAAATTGGTGTCTCGTGGTAATTTTACGTGTAGAATCCAATAATGACCTCGAGAAATTCAGAAATTGAGTCTGACTACACTTTTCACGCAATATTTGTACATTTGACGGCACGAATTTTTGTTACGGATTAAAAGTTTGAAGAATAATTTCCGAAACCAGATGCGGAAAACCCTTAAAAAGATTTTTTGTCCTCTTTGTTTCTTTCGATACGACGCGTTTTAAGCGAGATAACCGCTGCACAGTGTGGAAAAGTCAGCGCTTTTACCATTGCGGCCGGCCCGAAGAAGCAGCGGAGAGGCAGGTTGCATACTCACTGCCGCTTTTCATGGTAAAAGCGCTGACTTTTTCGCGCCCCTGAAATATTCGGGAACAGTTTTTCAACACACTGTATAGTTACCCAATTAGAGTTATTTCATACTCGCTCTCTCTATTTTTTGATGCTTGAGACTAAAATTTTATTACAATCGATAAAAAATTGAATCCATCATGAAGAGGTTTTGAATCGAGGTGTCAAATTTATACCTGCAAGCTCCCCTTTCTTTCGTCCTAATGGGGGTGTAAAGTAGCTCAGTCATCGCAGGGGATAAATAAATGTTTTTAAAGTGTGAAATACAATGGAAAGGCGCTAACCTTGAAGTCACCTGCTTTCAACACACCACTCTAGAAATCTGTGAAAAATGGCTGTTTGGAAGAAAGGCACGGGGGAAATAAAAGATTTCACTTCGATTGATGTACACGCACAAGGCCAGACACCGCAGACGCGGGAGGGGGGAGGTTTCTTGAGAGTTCTCAAACTTTTTTTTTTTTTTTTTTTGTTCGGAGGGTTTTTTCAAGTATGCTTTCAATGAGACTTAATTCAAAGCTGAGAGGCTGTAAAATACCCGTTTTAAAGATTCCTTGTGCTTCAATGATGCGCATGATGTGGATTCCGTTCATCGGTCTCAAGGTAGAGCAGTCTTACATCATAAACTGGCACGCGTATTAACCGCAAACTTTTATGGGTCTTTATGCGAAAAATAATAAAGAATGGAGGGGGGAGGGGGAGGGGGGTGTACAGAGGTGAGAAAATTATGTCTAAAAAAGAAAAATAAACAAATTAGGATAACAATGTATAAACAAGAATAATAATAAAAAAGTTTACAAAATATTAAAAAATCAAGAAAGAGATGGCGGTGTTTTCCCGAAAGGTGAACGAAAATAACAGAGGGTATTAAAATTTTACAGGATCTTCCAACTGGAAGTTTTCCTCTGCCTCATTTAAGTGTGGAATACATACCAACAGCTTGAGTTGTTAATTCTTTCCTCTCCATTATAAAGTTCGAACACTTGCACAAAAATTGAGAAATGATTATGGAATGGCGCGGTGGGCGTGGCGTGGCGTGACCTCTTTCTTATACTCCTCATCAGTCGTAAATTTAAGTACCTACATTGTTTGTTAAAAATGTGATTATTAATTAAAGAAAAAATGATGCGAGCCAAAAGTAATTTTATGAATTTAAATCAAGTGTTTCTGTATCAGCGGGGGACAGGATCTACGACTGCACACAGGTACTATTTTCTGTAGGATGATACGTTTTTTCCTTAGAGTAAAAATTTTTAAATTTTTAAAACAGCAAAAGCTTTCCACTAATCATTTGAGACGATCATCGTTTAAGGTAGAAGTATGACACCGAAAGCAAACACTCTTGGCACCATCACTGAGAAAAATTTCCGGTTAACGTTGCAAGAATTCTGTTTATTACTTTCATGACCTGAATCCTGGTATCCATGCAATCAGAATTCCTGTAAATGTAACTGAAATTCATGTAAAGATCATTGGCGGATCCAGTTCCCCCAAACAGAAGGGGGGCGAACTTTGGATTTTTACCCCCCTTTGGCATCCTTTTATTTTTTTTTTCTTTCTCTCCCCCCCTCCTCTGTTTACCATTTTTTGGCTGAATGGAGGGGGAGTATCGCCCCTTTTTCCCTCCCTTATATCCGCCAATGGTAAAGAGCCACACTAAAAAACAGGCATTTTTTGCCCCTTTCGAAGTACTCACGGATTTTTTTTTAAAACATGCCTCAAAATGATACCTTATGTCTTAGTAGACCGTGGTGAAAATATTAGCGGGAGTTCTCGGATGACACCTAACCCCAAGTGCCTCTCCCCTTTACATTGAAATCCTCGGATATCTTGGAGGCTTCAGGCCTCTGCATCGATTTACTTGAAATTTGGGTTCCAGATAACTTTACGCGTAATTTTCATTTGAGGGATCAACACTTACTTAATGTGGGTCATTTTTTTGAGAATGGGAGGTGGACCGTTATTTCAAAACAATCACTTGGCCAAAAGTACTGAAAATTGTAAAAATGTGTAAAAATTAAGCAGAGGAATGAAAAACACGTATAAAATGAAGTACTGTGAGGAGATCGGTTTTCTCGTTCGATCTAAATCTTGAAGTAATCGATCTCGAAGATATATTTCTTCGATCTTGTACCAATGTTTTGGATCCGATCTGCATCGATTTTCTTGAAAATTGGTTTTCCAGCGTACCTTTGTACGATTTTAGGGAGATTTAGGGGGTTGGTTTTTTTTCAAAATTCCCCTCCCATTATTTCCCTCTTATATTCTTCGTTCCAAGAATTGCTCGAAATAGCACCTGTAAAAGTCCGAAATTCTAAATTTTCTCGGGGGCCCAAACCCCTACTCAGTGGGAGTGATCACACCCACCCCCAGCTTACTCAATTATGAAGGTTCCCGAAATTTATCTTTCCCCGGCCGCGGGGTCCCACGAATTGTTGTTATACAGCTCTGACTTCCTTTGAGCCTTCCTTGAAGCTTCCTCAAGAAACCGTGAAGTTTTGTGATTCAAGGCTCATCTATTTTGCAAATAGAAACTCTTTTACGATAACTTCCATGGGGGTCGAGTTGAAACGAGGGTGGTATTTTTCTCTGAGTGTCTGAACTGCATCCCAGTGTTGCCACGTGAAAAAGCCGTACGTTTTACATTGATTTAAATGGGGGACGATACGGCTTTTTACCCTCGATCTGGCAACACTGCTGCATCCTTTATACCCACAGTGTAGGTACACGGAAAAAAACTACGGTGAAAATAACCATATGGATACCTGATTTTGGCACCTGCTCGATGTTATGGTAAGGTTAATCAAAAGTATACTATGTTTTGACTAGGTACTAGTGATGTTACCTGATTGCATGTCGAGTTTACTCAAAGTATCGGTAAATGTACCATACTTCTGGTCAAGTTTACCATAACATCTAGCAGGTGCCAAAATCAGCTATCCGTATGGTCATTTTCACTAATCTTTTTTTTCCGTGTATAAAAGTATACCCACAGTGTGGGTATAAAAGGTGCGGGCATCGGTATGTAGCCCTGACGATTAAGTGGGTGCATAAATCGCGATTGCACCAAACTATTAATCCCGCGCCTTCATTTTGTGACTGGCACTATCGGATTTGAGAAAGGGCTTGAACTTTTCACGCGGTGAATCTGAATTTTAGAACAGAGACGATTGAATTTGTTTTATAAAAAAATAAAAATAAAAAGTAATAATAAAAAAAAGTATACTTATATATTTATATGTTCCCCTTCTTTTCAAGTAGCACGTACTTACAGAACACAAAATTTTATACACGCATCCCGCCTTCGTGAATTCATCAAGCCAGCTAAGCTGCTCGATCTTTGAAGCCGCACAAAAGGTCGGACCTTTGCTCCGAACCTTTTTTTTTCCCCGGTTACATTTTTTCATGATGCATTTCAACCGACCGCTTCCGAATGCGAGGCAAACATAAAAAATAGGAATCACAGCTTCAAGTCCTGTGCGCAGGTTTTTTCCCTCCTTTTTTTGCCCTTCCTCTATTATTCATTTTAATTATCTCTTTTCATGGCTGAAGTGATACAACCTCATTTCGAACGAAAGTGATGATTCTGAGAAGGAAATATGTTTTCAATTAACTGGAGTTGTCATATCTAATATAAATACACAGTTCATGCATGCATGTATCATGTATGCAGTTGCGAAACTCAACGTTAAAATAAAAATGGCATGCGCCATCCGTGGTGACCGTGGCGATTCAAAGCCAGTGCAGAGCTGCCGTTTTGCGCACAATTAATGACATTTTTCAATGCGTCTATGATTAAACCGGTTGAGAAAAGATTACAAAAATCAGTTCAGTGTATGTCTGTAACGCACGAAAATACTCGCATTTGTAATCTTTCCTCAATCAGTGGAGTCGTCGATGACACTGAAACAAATTGCGGATATATTAAATAATTAACGGCGTTTCCACTGATTGAGTTAAGATTACAGATCAGAGTGTTTCCTTATACATTACAGTTATACACTGAGCTGAACTGTGTAATCTTTTCTCAACCGGTGGAATCATCATCGGTGTATTGAAAAAGTAATCATCGGTGTATCAATTATACGAAAAACGGCAACTCTGATTCAAGCTGCCTGAAGCAGGTTATAACTCACTCATTTCATATCTTTTTAAGCTCAGTTGAATGGGATTCCAAACGAAACTATATCAGATTCCAATCCGATGAATATCGCATGTGGCCAATTTTGAAAAAAGTCGTGTTTTTGACATTTCAAGTTTAAAACGAAGCAATAACGCAAAATCCAAAAACGTCGGCACCTGCGTAATTTTTTTTAAAGATTTTCTGAGCTAAACACGAGCAAAACTGGTTGAGAATTAAAGCCGTGATTTAAAAAATTAATCTCGCCATTAGCTTAGTGAATGCAAGTGCGAGTGATACTGTGTCTATCCACCTCTCTCGCACTTTTTGAGGCTCATGGGAATTTTCGTATTCCCTAAAGGTTAGCTTTATTTTTTAAGTGTTTCGGCTTGAAATTTCAAGATATCTTCCTGCAGTAAGCTTGCAGGTGCCGACGTTCCTCTTTGTTCTTTTGGCTTAAATTCATCAGTTTTTGCCTAAAACTGTTGCTTTTTGAGCAGAGCTTGGCGTGGGGTCCACGGCTCAAATTGATCCGTTCTGGAATCACATTAAAGCAAATATGGCGGTTTCTGTAGTTAATGTTACTTTCGGAGACTTCAAAAAATTTCATACATTATTTTCAATACATCCGCAGTAGCGTCGCGTGCGATCTGGCAGCACTGCATTTCGTTCATTTAAACCCGTGCAAAGTATCGATTCGAGGGAGTGTGCTGTGCACCTCCAATAGTCTGAAGTTTTCCGTGCACTTAAATGGACGAAATACATCGTTGCCAAGTTACACGCGACGCCAGTACATATATCTTTTTTTCAGCTCTGTAACTTTCAGGCCCCTAGGATCAGTGGAGTAGCATGTAATTTGGCAACATAGGAGTTCGTCCATTTAAACATATGAAAAATATCAAAGTTTTGGGTGTTCGGTGAGCACCTTCGCATTCGACCTTTTACGTGAGTTTAAATAGCCAGAATCAACGTTGACAAATTGCACGCTACGAAGATTACCACCATCCCAACGCGACTTTCCTTTTCCTCCCTATAGAGTTTTGTAGCTGTACTGACATACGTAGACGTAAACTATGATAAATAACTCAGAGGTCAAATATTTCCCCATTCCAATGAAGATTAATACAGTTGGATGCATCAGCCTATTGGAAGCGTCTAGATAGGTACCCTTCTCTCCGGATCTTACAAGTTAGCAACGTCAGAAGCCAGTTCACCGAACTATCGGTAAGATAAGATATACGATATAAGATTTACATCGATAAGATATCATATCATATCGAACTCATATATCAACCAATCAGCTTAATTCATGACCCAAGTAGGTTCACAAAATCCCTCAATGTGTTCACCATATTTTTATGCATCTACCTGTATTAACCTATACCTTGCTTCTGCTCGAAATGATTCAGTCTGGAAATGATTCTGCTTCAATAAACTCTGCGCGTGTGCAAAGCAAGCACTGACCAGTATGAAACCAATCTCTATGCATAGAAGAATGCAGTAATTAGTCTTCTCTCTCTCTCTCTCCCTTCCATTTAAGCGTGTGCGTTAGAAATGGAGGGAGCTAAGGGCTAAAGCCTCGTGATGGCCCCTTTTGCTATCCTTTTCTTACACATGTGTTCAAATGGAGGGAGAGAGAAAGATATATTCCTGCATCCGCCCATGTCTCTATGTAAAATGTATCCTACTCTCACCATTCAATTCTATAAAATACAACAAGCCATGCACATACAATATATACCTTACATATCCCTAGAATGTTAGAAGTTGAGGGATTTCAAAGGATGCATAAAACGGCTAGTATTAATAGATAATATAAATCAGGAACTATTTCAAACTCGTTGGAATATCCGCTTTTTTATACCATGAAAATGTAGATAAAACTAACGTAATAACGAAAATGAACATGGAATTAAAAATAAACGTAAACATGAAAATGAACACGATCATGCAAATGAACATGACGATGAAAAAGAACGTGAGGATGAAAATGATCTCGATGATGAGAACAGTTAATTTTTGAAGAGTTGAACGCAACCCGGATTACGAGAACGGTAGGTTCTTATAACGGAAACACTTTACGATCCGCGCACCTGTACACTGCGTCCGAGTCGCTATCAGCGAAAACCTACCGTACGATATAATCCATAGGGGGCGTTCAGCTTTTCTGAAGTTACGACGAGTAATTTTTATTGACTTCCGGATTACTTTGTATAAAGTTGAAACATGATTTTAATAGCAGCATGGAGTGAACGAATCGGAAACAAAGGAGTGCCGTTCTCACAGCGTATAGAGGATTTTTTTTTTTTTTTTTTTTTTTTTTTTTTTTTTTTTTTTTTTAAGTTGAAGAGTGGATTTCGGAAGTTTTTAATGCACAATGCAATCCCTTTTTAAGAGCAAGTTTTTAAGGTACACTTTTATCACAATATTTTGCGCATTCTGTCAGAGAAAAATACTTTGGTAAAATTTGATCAACCGAAGTTTGTTTTCGGTTGCAGGAACTAAAATGTTCGATCCTAGTACAGAACGCTTCATTAGTAGTAAAGAGTATCGGTACACTGAGAGAATTATTTTTTGTAATCCAAGGTGTATTTCGTTTGTGTTAAAGAAACTGCACGCAGTGAAATATTGACTAAGGGAAAATTCCTTTAATTACCCAAGGAAAATGTCTGCTGCTACAAGGAAAAGATTCCTTGTTGCGACAGTGATTCTCCTTCCTGCAATAGAACTTATTACTTCGAGCAAGGAAAACTGTCACAAGTAAACGTGTTTCCTTGTTTTTAAAGGAGTTATTCCTCTCAATGTAGGTGCGGAATTTGGGTTATACTTACCGAAGTGTTCGATACTTCTCATGAAGTGTGCGGTACTTACAATCGAGTATTTTGGTTTATTCAACCGAAAACTTTGGGAATCAAAATATACCGAATCTTCAGTTGAAACAACCGAAGCATTTTTCTTTGTGCATATTGTGCAAAAAGCTATGAGATACCTTCCATCCTGGTTCAAAAATTTTGCCCCCCCCCCCGACAATGTTTCTGCGGGCGCCCATTTACGACCGGACCTCTGTAATGTAAGAAGGTGCGCATTGTAATTTTTACTTCGTGCTATGCATAATGTAATAATGCTTAAAAATACTGGCAAAAGTTTGCAACAGGCCTACTTGACAACGTTGACGTACTTACAAGAAAATTCAGATCTCTGCGTTTGAGACATCGCCGTTGAACATTTAGGATTCATCCCCATCATGGTCAGACGTCTGGGCGTCTCGTTACGATGCTCGGTAAAGCAAGGCTTAAGCTATAATGGATCCTGGAGGAGAAAGTTGGTGCATAAACACTATATTACCAGCATTAATGATAGAACTCGCAGCTAAGTTGCCCAGAGTTTGCTACTCTGTCTATTTTCGTACATCGCCCTCCTCTGTCTACAACTTAGTCAGCCACTAAATAGTCTGAGTAGGTATTTAAATCTTCCCCTCACACCTGACTTGTTTGTGCATTACGTTGAAGACGTGAACACGGTAAAGACATGAAGAACTTTGGACGACAGCGACACGCTGAGAGGAGAGGAGAGGAGAGGAGAGGAGAGGAGGGGGAGAGGAGAGGATAGGATAGGAGAGGAGAGGAGAGGAGAGGAGAGGAGAGGAGAGGAGAGGAGAGGAGAGGAGAGGAGAGGAGAGGAGAGGAGAGGAGAGGAGAGGAGAGGAGAGGAGAGGAGAGGAGAGGAGAGGGAGAGGAGAGGGAGAGGAGAGGAGAGGAGAGGAGAGGAGAGGATAGGAGAGGAGAGGGGGAGGAGGAGGAGAGGAGAGGGAGAGGAGAGGAGAGGAGAGGAGAGGAGAGGAGAGGAGAGGAGAGGAGAGGAGAGGAGAGGAGAGGAGAGGAGAGGAGAGGAGAGGAGAGGAGAGGAGAGGAGAGGAGAGGAGAGGAGAGGAGAGGAGAGGAGAGGAGAGGAGAGGAGAGGAGAGGGAGGAGAGGAGAGGAGAGGAGAGGAGAGGAGAGGAGAGGAGAGGGAGAGGAGAGGAGAGGAGAGGAGAGGAGAGGAGAGGAGAGGAGAGGAGAGGAGAGGAGAGGAGGAGAGGAGAGGAGAGGAGAGGAGAGGAGAGGAGAGGAGAGGAGAGGAGAGTATGAGTTGGCAAGACTGGAAATTTGATAAACCAAAACACCGCGTGGTTTCGAAATTCGATCCAATTCCAGCAATTTGGTAAAAATGTTTTTCCTCCAAGTGAATTTATATGCAACAAATAATCGATTGTTGGTGGAATGGCTGCATCCGAGTTCCGTCCCGCGGTCAATTTTCGCGCACCCTATATATCGGTAGATTTAAAGTGACAACCTTTAGTAGAGAACATGACATAGTCTGGGTTTATTTGATAACTTTGATGAGTAACTTTACTGAAATTATGGAAAACTCAACATTTTAATTATGTACAGGGTGTTTCAGACCACCTGGCCAGCTTTTATTGTGGCCAAACTAAGGCAAATATGAAAAATCGGTAAAACATGTGTAACGTATATCGACCCAAAGAATTCGGGGAAAATATTTTCAGCCCCCCAAAACCACCCCTTGGGGGTTATTTAGGGGGGTGGGTACCCGTATCTCGAAAAAATCAAATAGAAAGGGTATGTTTTGACATTGGAATCTAATACGGCATAAAAAATAAAACTTTTTCATCCCTAAGTTTTTTTTCTAAAAACCACCCTTTTTTGAGTTAGGGGTAGTTTTCAAAAAATTTAGGGGTAATCTTTGATTGACCGCTGTGACCCTCCAAATCATTGGATTTCAAAAAACTAAGATGTTTCTGAAAGGGCAGACCAAGGACTTTCTTTTGATGTATCACATGTCTATTTTTTGTGAAAAAGGGTACACGGCCCCCTAACCCCAAAATTTTGGGGCTTCGGGGGGCCCTACGTAAAAATTTTGAAATGTAAAGGTATGGCTTGTGATACATCATTTGAAAGGTCTTTCAGAGACTAAAAAAGTGATGCCCCCAAAAGTCGTAAAAACAACCCCCTTCCAAAATGGCGGCCGTTTTAAGGTTAGGGGGCTCAAGGGGGGACCTTCAGAAAAATGATCCAACATTGAACGGTACATGGCTAAAAGGGTCTTAAAAAGAGAAAAATAATGGTTCAAACCGCGAGTCAAACCGATTTTTCAATCCAAAGTTACGGCCGATTGAAATTTAGGGGTGCCTTTTTGGGAAACCCAACTACCCCTAAATTTCAATCGGCCGTAACTTTGGATTGAAAAATCGGTTTGACTCGCGGTTTGAACCATTATTTTTCTCTTTTTAAGACCCTTTTAGCCATGTATCGTTCAATGTTGGATCATTTTTCTGAAGGTCCCCCTTGAGCCCCCTAACCTTAAAACGGCCGCCATTTTGGAAGGGGGTTGTTTTTACGACTTTTGGGGGGCATCACTTTTTTAGTCTCTGAAAGACCTTTCAAATGATGTATCACAAGCCATACCTTTACATTTGAAAATTTTTACGTAGGGCCCCCGAAGCCCCAAAATTTTGGGGTTAGGGGGCCGTGTACCCTTTTTCACAAAAAATAGACATGTGATACATCAAAAGAAAGTCCTTGGTCTGCCCTTTCAGAAACATCTTAGTTTTTTGAAATCCAATGATTTGGAGGGTCACAGCGGTCAATCAAAGATTACCCCTAAATTTTTTGAAAACTACCCCTAACTCAAAAAAGGGTGGTTTTTAGAAAAAAAAACTTAGGGATGAAAAAGTTTTATTTTTTTATGCCGTATTAGATTCCAATGTCAAAACATACCCTTTCTATTTGATTTTTTCGAGATACGGGTACCCACCCCCCTAAATAACCCCCAAGGGGTGGTTTTGGGGGGCTGAAAATATTTTCCCCGAATTCTTTGGGGTCGATATACGTTACACGTGTTTTACCGATTTTTCATATTTGCCTTAGTTTGGCCACAATAAAAGTTGGCCAGGTGGTCTGAAACACCCTGTATAATGCACACTATTATATGATGGTAAAAGTTACTGTTACTCTGAATCCTGAGACAATCGACACAACAAAATCCATAATAATTTTGTTTCCAAGAACCAGAAATCAGAAAACCATCATGAGATAGTCCCAGAAATTATAACTTTTTTCTCCGTGCTACAGCATCCGAGCTCCGTCCCGTTTCACGTTCCCTAGCATCCGAGCTCCGTCCCGTTTCACGTTCCCTAGCATCTGAGTTCCGTCCCGTTTCACGTTCCCTAGCATCCGAGTTCCGTCCCTTTGTTCGGCCAATTTCTCAATTAAATGTAGAATTTCCATTAAAATGAGTGACAACTATGTAGGAGTTCTGGACCAGCTGCACTGTAAAGCACGAGACGAATTATCTCCCGATCAGCTGTAAGATATGTAACACTCTATCTTAAAGGATGCGTTGATTGGAATACAGAGCGAAACGTACGTATAAAACTTGAAAGTCTCCATTTGAAACGACAAAAATGCTCTAAAACCGCATGAAGATTGAGGAAGAAATGGAACATTTAGTGCGATATTATTCTTTAAAAGCTATTAGGCGTCATGAATATATTTTAAAAAAAATGGTTTCAAATTCCTACCCAAAGCTATTAGATAGTTCCTGTTATGTGTAGCTTTATTAATTTGACGCAAGCGGTTTCGGCTTTAGAAGTAAAACAAACTTAATGTTAATTTTACACTATTGACGCGAGTGCCGAATCGACTCCAAAAATGTCATCAATCACAGATTATAGCACCCCAGGTGACCCAGGTTTTTCTTTTTTTCACTATATTCATTGCGATTTCTTGCTGCTTATTTTGATGCGTTGTTGCCAAACTTTTCTTTAGTGCATATGTATACAATTTTCTTACGTCTGTTTCTGCGGGACGGAACTCGGTTCCTGGTTTGGGACCACGGGGCGGAACTCGGATACTTTTTTGACCGCGGGACGGAACTCGAAAATTTCCGGTGTAACGCTGCTTTACTATCCAATCAATTAAGGGGCAAAGAATCAAAAGGAGGAAACACACACGGAAAAAAGACTGGTAGAATTTACCATCTGCATAAGCTGATTTTGGAGTCAGCTATCAAGTATAATGAATTTTACCATCATATGGTAAATGCAAAGTTTCATTCTCGTAAATTACGAGAAAGTTCGATTAAATCTATGAAAACCTGGTTAGCGCAGTGGCGGCTCGTGTTGTTTGGCAACCATGTGTTTTTT
>VMOF01000388.1:56055157-56140250 GCA_011764245.1 Trialeurodes vaporariorum | reverse complement strand
GCAAATTTGCGCAAAAAAAGCGACTTATCCTCGAAAAGTACAGGCTCTAAGGAGTCATTTTCTGGAAAGAACCCGAGGGGGTTTTTTGGGGGTATTTGAGAAAAGCCCTTTTTAAAGTTGGTATATACGACAAATTTAAGAGTTTTTATAGGGCCATCTTTATAAGTTCCACTGACAATGCCCAAAATTAATGAAAATTTTATAATTACAGAAATGGGCGTAACATACCCCTAATAATCGACCCATTTTCGAAAATTTCCCAAAAAAAAAAATTTCAGAATATGTACAGCTATATGAGCTGGTCGAACAGCACTGAGAATGGCCGCAAAACACACGATACTCATTACATAAACTTCGGTCAACCATTTTGTTGTTAAAATCACAGTTTAACTTTTTATCAGCGATTGTTTAGTGACCAGTAGACCCTTCTAATCATCTTACAATGGCCAAAAACCCCCATCTTAAATTGTAAATTTTTGGGGGGTTTTTTACCATTGTTCAAAGCACTGTGCGCCGTTCGGTCACGCTAAAAAATTTGAAAGCTACTATGAGCAGAATTTTAAAATTGTTTGTTTAAAAAATTCTAGAGTTGGCCGGATATTTTAGAAGCCGGTAAAGGGATGGGGGTCGGTCACTCTCTATGTATGGTTCCTGGTCAGTGGACTCACTTGCAACATAGGAATGGGTTAGCTGTATAGTGTTTTGGAAGTGTAGATTCTTTCATAAAATCGCGTTAAAATCATATAAAAGCATCGAAATGTCTCCACTTCCACTCAAAAATTCAATTAATGCGTTTGCAAGAGTTTATGGAGTATTTGATGAGTCATTTTTGACTCTTTCTGATGTTTCCCATATGGAATTATGTTCAGGTGCAGAATAGACACAAACAATATAGCTGTAAGCTGTAGCAAAAGTTTGCAACGAACCCTTTCGAAAGTATCCCAGCTAAACAGCATCCCACATAGCTCGATCTTTTTTTTGGGTTTAACCCTTTCATTTTTGAGTTGTGAAAAATATAATTTAAAAAATCTTAGCCCTTTAATAGTGATTCGAATGACTTTTTTCTTATCAATTAATTTTTGTGCACGTAAATTTTTTTTGAAATTTCATTACTCATAAGAATCATGTTAACAGAACGTTGTTCAATGTTTATACGAGACTATGGAGCAAAAGGATTAATTAGACAAAATGAGGTGCTAAGACCAGTGGCTGAGCCGGGGGGGGGGGGGGTAGTCCTGGTGGTCTAGTCCCCCCTCCTGACTCCAAACTTTTTCCTTTAAAAAAGACAATTTTTTTGTTTTAAGGCAAATTTTACAAAGGACATGGCACACTTCTTATGGAAAAACGGTTTCGGTCGAATTGGATGAAACTTTGGGAAATGGTTCATTTTGACCTCCTGATCAAAAGTCTCCACGGGCCCGAAGCGATCCTATGACTAGTTTTCGAGATATGGGGGGCAAAGGTCCCGAATTTGATGATTCTGAGAAAATGGATTTTTTGCTACTTATCACTCTCCTTTTTTCGCTTTTTTCTACATAACTTTTTTTCTATTCGAGTAATTGAGACGCGGTTTGTGGCATTTTGTTCCTCAGACTCTTGCGCATGTTACAATGCCCATTTATTTGACCGTCATTTGGGGGGGGGGGGGGGGGGGGGTGTAACCGCTTCCGCGCAACTGTTGTGGCGACCTTATCTGGAATCGCGATGTTCCGCATCGAGGATCCGAACGACCATTCCTTTCAGCATGTAGCGAAATGTTTCTTGATGCAATGCGCATACCATTATGCGTCTAAAATCGTCATTTCATTGATGGTAACCATCGTCGGGGGGGGGGGGCTATCTTTCATTTCAAGTTAACGAATTGCAACATATGCTTACCTTGTTGTTGAGAATAACTTTTTCACCAAGCAAGCTTTTCTATCATGGTATAAGCCACTCTATCCAATCGATTTACAGTACATGTGAGCCGTCCATTTAAAGGGAGACAAAACGTAGAGTGTTGGGGAGGGGGGGGGTGTTAGGAAGTCCCCGCAGCTTTTGCTTCATTTCTGATCAATTTTTGAAGTAACTTCGCCTTCCTGATTGAGATATCCGAACGCAATTCACGGCATTTGGATCCTTCAACTCTTCCGTACATCAATTTGCCTCTACGACCAACCTCATTTGTGACAAAGTGGCGTCAAAGGGATGGCGGGCGGGGGTAGTCTATCCACGCATTTTATCGCGTTATTTTTTAACATTCTCTTGACAAACTCTTTCTTTTCACTTATCATGGAGAAATTAAGTCGCAGTTCGCGCCTTTTCCCCTTGAGCTTTCACGCGTATCACATACACATTAGATTAGCCTTATACTGAAGAGACGAGCGGCGGGGAAGGGAGGGGCAGTCAGTACTCCCACGCCTCTCATCTTGTTAATTCTCAACATTTTCTGGAATTACTTTTGTTCTAATTGAGATATCAAACCGCAGTTTGCGACGTTCCTCACTGTTCTGGCTTGTGTTTAACGTTTTTTTCTGGTCAATTTCTCAAGTGAAGGGAGTTCGGGGAAGGGGGGGGGGGGGGGGGGTACACCTGGTACAATCAATCAGCCACGATAAGCCCAGCCGTGGTTGCTCGTTTCGTTTTGGCAACGCTGTTTTCCCGTCATTGAATCAATGCACAACAATCGATTGTTAGTGAAGCAGCACTTCACTGTCGAATCGACTATTTTACATAGAATCAAATGCAGGAAAACATTGTTGCCAAATTGCTGGAGCCGCCACTGATGTGCAGTCTATTATTATTTTATTTGAAGACGTCTACAAGTAATAAGTATGCCTCGTGGAGTGGGTGGAGGGGGAGGCTCGGGCGGGGCTCGGAAATGTAGCAAGCTCTCCGTGGCGATCCCTTGGTAGTTGTGTAGCTATTTCAAAAATAGAGACAACTAGCGAAGAGCTACATTGTAAAAAAACCTATACGGAATGTAAAAATTACACGAAAAAAGAGCCTATTAATTCTGCTCTTACAAATAGATCAGCGTTGTAGCAACGTATGCAATTCTTCGGAAGAGCACACTCCATGTAATAGGGCCTTTTTCAAGCAACTGTTCAGTGTCAATCACTAAAAGCGCGTGGAACAGTCAGAAAAAATTAGGAGACTGTATCGATGAACACTGAATAGGCAGCCTCGGTCTCCACACTGTGCATCAGTAGCGGCTCCAGCAATTTGGCAACAATGTTTTCCCTGCATTTGATTCTATGTAAAATAGTCGATTCGACAGTGAAGTGCTGCTTCACTAACAATCGATTGTTGTGCATTGATTCAATGACGGGAAAACAGCGTTGCCAAAACGAAACGAGCAACCACGGCTGGGCTTATCGTGGCTGATTGATTGTACCAGGTGTACCCCCCCCCCCCCTCCCCCCCTTCCCCGAACTCCCTTCACTTGAGAAATTGACCAGAAAAAAACGTTAAACACAAGCCAGAACAGTGAGGAACGTCGCAAACTGCGGTTTGATATCTCAATTAGAACAAAAGTAATTCCAGAAAATGTTGAGAATTAACAAGATGAGAGGCGTGGGAGTACTGACTGCCCCCTCCCTTCCCCGCCGCTCGTCTCTTCAGTATAAGGCTAATCTAATGTGTATGTGATACGCGTGAAAGCTCAAGGGGAAAAGGCGCGAACTGCGACTTAATTTCTCCATGATAAGTGAAAAGAAAGAGTTTGTCAAGAGAATGTTAAAAAATAACGCGATAAAATGCGTGGATAGACTACCCCCGCCCGCCATCCCTTTGACGCCACTTTGTCACAAATGAGGTTGGTCGTAGAGGCAAATTGATGTACGGAAGAGTTGAAGGATCCAAATGCCGTGAATTGCGTTCGGATATCTCAATCAGGAAGGCGAAGTTACTTCAAAAATTGATCAGAAATGAAGCAAAAGCTGCGGGGACTTCCTAACACCCCCCCCTCCCCAACACTCTACGTTTTGTCTCCCTTTAAATGGACGGCTCACATGTACTGTAAATCGATTGGATAGAGTGGCTTATACCATGATAGAAAAGCTTGCTTGGTGAAAAAGTTATTCTCAACAACAAGGTAAGCATATGTTGCAATTCGTTAACTTGAAATGAAAGATAGCCCCCCCCCCCCCCCCCCCCGACGATGGTTACCATCAATGAAATGACGATTTTAGACGCATAATGGTATGCGCATTGCATCAAGAAACATTTCGCTACATGCTGAAAGGAATGGTCGTTCGGATCCTCGATGCGGAACATCGCGATTCCAGATAAGGTCGCCACAACAGTTGCGCGGAAGCGGTTACACCCCCCCCCCCCCCCCCCCCAAATGACGGTCAAATAAATGGGCATTGTAACATGCGCAAGAGTCTGAGGAACAAAATGCCACAAACCGCGTCTCAATTACTCGAATAGAAAAAAAGTTATGTAGAAAAAAGCGAAAAAAGGAGAGTGATAAGTAGCAAAAATCCATTTTCTCAGAATCATCAAATTCGGGACCTTTGCCCCCCATATCTCGAAAACTAGTCATAGGATCGCTTCGGGCCCGTGGAGACTTTTGATCAGGAGGTCAAAATGAACCATTTCCCAAAGTTTCATCCAATTCGACCGAAACCGTTTTTCCATAAGAAGTGTGCCATGTCCTTTGGGCTTTCGAATGCCCCCCCTTCTGAAAATGTTTGGACCCAGGACTCCCTCTCTCGAGAAATTCATAGCTACGACACACTGCACTGAAAGCAAAATAAGCTTGCTCTGCGCACGTAAAACATAGGAACAGGAACTGTCAATTTTGAAAGTCTGAAACCTCGTCAAACCGATCTTTAGAGGTGCCGTTCCCTGTTCATCAGGTTTGGAAATTTGGTGCGTATAGCAACAAAGACGGATTTTAATAAGTGCGACTCAGACCTCAGGTTGATTTGAGATCACAAAGAGATAGAGAGAGGGAAAGGTCCGGGATGGAAAGATTCCGTGTTGGACTTCCACTTTAAATCGTCACAACTGATACAAATAGAGAACGAGAGTTTAGAGGAGGAACTTCGACGAAGGAGAAATTCGAATGAAAAATAGAACTGATTGATTGAAGTCACGAATGTGTTTTTTTTTTTTTTTTTTTTTTTTTTTTTTTTTTTTTTTTTTTTTTTTTTTTTTTTTTTTTTTTACTATCCATATGTCATTAGATTCTGGACCAAGAGACGGCTGGACAAATCATCGATCTATAAATCATATTTTTCTCCTTTTCTCGTTAGGTACGTGCGTTGTTGGGTGCGTGCAGCATCAAGGTAGCATGCCGTAGACAGTTTATTCGATAAGAAATTGTAAGTTTTTTTTGGGGGGAGCTAATTTTCCTCAAGGCCACGAAGAGGCTCGAGCGGTCGGGAACCACGATAGCTTTGCATTGTCCGTGAACGAACGTGAGTGAATACTAGGTAACCAACCGTGTTATTTTATTTGGTGGATTTCAGATTTTATGCGTATGCACTAAATATACCGTCAAGATCATGTACATTCGTATTGATGGCTCACCAATTTAAAAACTACGTAGCTGTACATTGTGAAGTCCTTAAAAGTAAAGAGCTTGAGGGCCAAATTTTAACACGCTCCTCAAAACCATAGTATAGCGTAGCGTGTAATTCGGCAACGTCGCAATTTGTCCATTTAAACCCATGAGAAAGATCGAACTATTGGGTGTTCGGTGAACACCTTCGCATTCGATCTTTTACATGGGTTTAAATGGACATAGTACAACGTTGCCAAATTGCGCGATTCGCCACTGCTCGAAACTTCCTCGACTAGAAATACTAGATAGGATAAGATATAGGGAGCCCACGAGCCCACGGAGAAACATGTGCACGTTTTTGGAGGAAATTTGGAGGAAAAAAGATACTTTACACTGTTTTGATAAGACATCTCTTTAAGGCTGGTGGGGGCCAACCTTGAACATTCCTCGAAAGCGAGGAGAACAAGCTGATGAAAAACCCCTAAAATATATACCATTCAAAAGCTTGGACATTTTATTTGATGAATATGTATATATCATAATAAAAAGCGTCATCGACTGTTACCTCTTTTTTATCCGTAAACACAGTTGAATTTTTGGTGAGGCAGACAAATCAGGAAATCGCACCCAATGGCGGGGCCTGTAAAGAGCTTACAGCTCTTTGACCAATCAGAAGTTGTCTACTCTTACTCTCTTGTCTTGACTCTCTGCATTTGTATGAGACTCTCTGCACTGAGACAAATGTCTCTGTGATTTCAATCGGAATTCTATTACGGAAGGTACTAAACAGACTTCTCGTTAAAGAATCCGAACGTCCGGTGCTCGTAACCAGAGAGTATTGAACAGACGCCTTCGGCAACAGAAAAATTTTCTCAGTATAATTAAGTTAATCGTTTTTGCCTCTATTTGATCAATATTGAAATTGAAGGATTGAGTTAAATCGAAAAAGTGCACCTACGATGCACACAAAAAGCGCACCGCGCCGATTCGACTTGATAAAATGATTGTAGAAACGATTTGCAGTGGGTCGAACTTGCATTATGAATATACTTTTGGATTCCCCCCCCCTCACACTCTCTCTCTCTCCCGAATCTAGTGTAAATGACGTGTGCGTGGTGAAGATATGGCTACATAATTTCCAGCCTGCATTACACTTATACTTTTTTACACTTATACTTTTTTGAATAGTAAAAGCTTTTACTATTTCAATTTTTGAATTCAATTCACATGATTGTACGTTAGACCATCTGCGGCTTTTAAAATTGAGTACAAGGGGTGGCGGGGGGCATCAGGGAAAACTACTAAAGATAGAGACTGGAAGAAAAAAATGTTAGAGAAGGAGAAAATCGGAAAATTTGCTCCTAAACTTCAGACTTTTGCTGAGCAATGGGTCACAAGCAACCCTTAATGTTCAAGTCGACTGACATTAATTAATTCAGCAAATATGTATGGAAGCAAGCACACATTCATCCAGCAGCCCTCGACTAAATATGCCTTCCAAGAGAAACCCCCCCCGCCCCCCCCCTTCTCTAGTGTCCCCAGACCCGCCGCAAACGCTGCGGTATACAGAAGCTACAAACATCTAATTTAATTTTGCGTTGATAAAGTTAAGCGGGAAAAGTTATGAACACCTTGACCTTAATTCAAAAAATTAGTACGATTTTATTTTCGTTTCAGCGAATTCATTTGGTAATGGTGAATTCACCCATTCAAACGAATGTAAAGTGAAACAATCGATTCTCCGCGGAAACGCTGACAGCCTCTTCAATAATCAACTATGTTTTACCCAAGTTTAAATGGAAAAATGTCTTAGTTCACCAATCGAACAAACCGTCAATGGAGAGAAGTTGTCAGACTTGATCAGAACAATGACGGTAGTAATCGCCAAAATTTCTTGTCGGGGGGGGGGGGGGGGGGGGGGGGGGGTCGTAGGATTTTTATTTCATTCAAATCGAAAATATTATCACCGCAGTTCAAATTCAATTTATTATGAAATAAATCTGGACATTTTACTCTCCATCTGAAAAAAAAAGATAACAGATATCAGATATTGTGAGTCAAATCCTCACCATTCACCATATTACGGGACAATAAAATCGTGACTGGGTTCGTTGGGTCAAAGTATTTAATTTATCGTTGGCAACGTGTTCGGAAGTGAGCGTAAAGTAGTTTTGGAATTTGTATACGATTTAAACAGACGTAAAAGTTGACATTGTGTGCAGCCATTAGTGCGCAGGATCGGAAAGTTGTAAAAATGCCGTTACCTTTAATGGTTCTGATTTTTAGTACCTCATTGGCTTAAATCTGGGCTTAGTTGTGATGAAAGGTTAGTATATTCCTCCTCCCCCCTCCCCTATTTTTTAACCAGAGGTTGATTCAAACTCTGTTTATGGGAGATATTTAATTGATTATATGTAGAAGAACTATATGTGCTGCTTCTCAATCTATTTTGGGTCTGCTTCAAACTTTTGTCTTTCAGACCTGCCAATCATTGGGTGGTGTCTGCCCTAGAAATTCCATTGGAGTTCAATAATTTTGCCCCCTCCTGAAAATTTTTCTATTCAATTGAATTTTTCCAATTCAATTTTTTTCACACCAGTTGAAGTGGGAGTTTGCTGATCCAACTTATACGCCAAACGGCAGCTTTGCCCGGCCCGTGCTAACCAAACATTATTCGGGTCCGGAGTATCTAATAAACGGTTGGACGATGCGCGTCGCAACTCGCAACTTGCTTAGACTGCGCACGTGGGGCGCAGGTAAAAGATCCGTGCACATTACACGGTTTCACCAGGGTCGCCGGTTTGCCAATTACTACACGCATTTACCCCGTCAATTCAATGTTAATTTTTTTAATTTCCCGTCAAATTTTACAACACTGGGTTTCACCGAGAATTCATCATACATGAGTGCATTTCGAAGAATATCGCAACCGATGCGATGATGAATGGAAATAATACAGTAGGGGAGGACAAGTTTTGAGGGTGGTGGGAGGGAGGGGTGGAGGAAGGAAGGAAGGTAAGGAAGGTATAAGGAGACAAAGGTAGCCGCTGAGCTGTTTGCAAAAGGTCTTTAGTAAATTAAAGTGTCTTCGTGTGAGACGAAAGAAAAGCATTTTGGGTCTTTATGAAAATAGAGCGATTGTGCGTTCGACCGGGTTATTTATTTACTGTCGGTTTCCCAATACCGCCCGACGAAGTTTGACCTGAATGTCAGCAGTACATGTAATAGTATTTGAATATTATACTATAGTATAAGACGAGTCAAAGTGTCAACGAGTTGAGTCTCCGTGCGGCGTGCAGTCTTCGTAGTCACAGTCCTCGAGTCGACTGTCGAGTGGTGAGGAATGCAGTGCAATGAAAAGTGAAAGTGGCAACGTTTTGCTTTGCCTTTGCCCGTTTCATGAATTGAAGGCTGACAAAAGCGAATGACCAGAAGTCTGCGAAATGGTGTTTTCGTATTGCTTGTAAAAAGGGTCATTTTTGGATCCAGTATTATTTGCTCTTTTGTCCCTTTTCAGTTTTCTCAGTTCCTTCTTTACAACTACCTGCGGCGCGTCGCTTATGGTAAGATCAAGTAAATTTTACTACACGAGGTTAGGTATTAAAGAACCTTAAAACCCTTTAACAAACGTTTCAAAGAAATGGGCTTCAATTTCAGGGGCAGAGATGATATACAGACAGAAACTATGCATCCATCAGCAAATGGGATTGGACAAGGAATAACAGTAGCGAAACAAGATTTGCTCTATCTCTTTCCTGCCTCCACTGAAACACGTATGTTAGACAAGGATGGAAAATGGGATAATATCTTCTCTTCTAATCCTTTTTTAACTCATAAATTCAAAGGAGAAATGAGAGCGATGGGTATTCTGGTTGCGCAACTGAGAATACTCGTGTTTAGATGGATACTGAGTTGCTGGGTTTTAATAAAGAAAAAGCCCTTGAATTTAAATCAATGTTGAATATATTTAAACTTGACAACACTGCTTAGATGTAACTCCTCGTGTGCAATATTTATTCGCGGCAGATTATCATTAACAGCTTACGGTATTGCGTTATGCTTCAAAAGCGCCACCCGCAAGAGTCAATATGTACCAAGAAGCTTGACTCCTTCCCTGCTGTCGATTTAAAGCAAAAACAGCATATCTTAATAAGGATTTTTTTAAACACTCCTGGCGTTTATTCTTTATACGTCAGTATACTGCGTAAGGAGCAGTCGCAGATTTCTAAAACACTTCTCTATTATAGTGTCATGTGCTGTGGACGGAACTACATATACATAATGAGGTGATGAGGTCGGCAGTCGTGCAATGGGAGGCAAGTTGTCACGTGTTCTTTCCCCAGATAAAAGTGCTAGAGATGGAAAGGGAAATCAAAAACAAGGCCCTTCACATCAAAGACGCAATTTCAGTGATTTCAGAAGGGTTCCGCTTCAGTCTGCACCAAAAAAGAGGTGGCGTTGAGGTTTTTAGTAAGGAGCGCTCGAATTAAAATTGATCAATCAGATGCTTGTTTTAAAAAAATGTATTTCAAAATAGAATCAATGAAGATCTTGCTAACTTTTGCTATGCAAGCAATTGAAAAGTTGGTTCTTGCGTATAAAATCCAGCGAAAATTACGATGAGCGCATTAGGACCAAGAATTGTTGGTAACATCACCTTGTTTAGGTGAATTTTGGAACAATGGGTCTGTTGCAAACTTTTGCTACAACGATTAAGAGTGTTTAATCTAATGTAAAATCGCTAGAAAAGTCCATTGAGGGGATCAGAGAGTCATAAATTGCAATATTAAACTCACAAGAGGCGTTTAATAAAATCCAAGATGACGGAGAAATATCGAGCAATAATCTGTATGCATGCATCACGAACATCCAAAGATAGCCAACCTCACAATATCGATCACAACCAATCACAACGTAAACAAACACATAACCTCTACCTCCAGTGAGGTTTTCAAAGTTGGACATCCTTGGATGTTCACGGTGCATGCATACAGATTGATCGATATTTATCAGCCATATTGGATTTCATCAAACGCCTCTTGTGAGTTTATTATTACATTTTCTGACTTTCTGATGCCACCAATGGACTTTTCAGGCGATTTCACATTAGATTATACACTCTTAATCGTTGTAGCAAAAGAGGTTTATTCAAAAAGGCCGTTTTTGTGACCCCCTCGCGGGTGTATGAAAATTTTAGGGGTGATAGAGCTCGTCGTGGGGAGTCTGAATCTGGGCTTGGAATTTCTGTAGCCCCCCAGGAAGCGGTGTTGCCAAGCTTCAAAGTTGACGTCGTTTTTGGGTCATAACTCTTCAACAAATAAAGATATTGACCTGCGGTTTGTTTTAAACGATAGGAAATAAAAAGTACTGTAATTTGCATACCTAATTTAAAGGTTTTAAACGATTTTTGTTCAAGTTATGGCGATTTTTCGTTTTTAAAGACTCTTGAAAAATGACGTTTTCAACATTTAAAAATACTGCGCTCCTGCAGATCGGTATACACTTTAAGTGCAAAAAAACTAGATTTTATGCCCTTTCGAATGGCGCAAACCGCGATCTGGGGAAATCATTTGTCTTTGAGCTACAGCCGCTCAAAGTTGCCCCGACAAGCCCCCTGGGGGTCCTCAGGGAGGCTATCTCAAAGAATTCAAACAGCAACACCTATCTTGTGATACATCGTTCGAAAGGGCATAAAATTCTAAGACTTTTGGTGCAAACCGGAAGTTATTATCGTTTTTCGTTTTCGATATATCGCAGATCAAAAGTTTTATTTGGACCCATTTTCAAAAAATCATTACTTCTATTTAAAAAGTCGGAATTTAAGAAATTAGGGGTCCAAAATATTTTAAAAAGCAAGTACTTTTCATTTTTAAAAACAGTTTGGACAGTGATTCGGTTAAAATTTGATTTTAGAGCCTCCAAAAATTTTCAAAAATTTTGCCCCCTCAGAGGGGCTATCTCAAAAATTCCTACGCGCGACCCCTATTGAGTGATACACCAATCAAAAAAGCATTAAAAACTAAGAATTTTGGCGCAATCCGGAGATTGATATCGTTTTTCGTATTCGAGATATCGAATATTAAGTTCCTCTTACTTCCGTCTTCAAAATCGAACTTTGACCTTCGATATATCGATAACGAAAAACGATAATAACTTCCGGTTTGCACCAAAAGTCTTAGAATTTTATGCCCTTTCGAACGATGTATCACAAGATAGGTGTTGCTGTTTGAATTCTTTGAGATAGCCTCCCTGAGGACCCCCAGGGGGCTTGTCGGGGCAACTTTGAGCGGCTGTAGCTCAAAGACAAATGATTTCCCCAGATCGCGGTTTGCGCCATTCGAAAGGGCATAAAATCTAGTTTTTTTGCACTTAAAGTGTATACCGATCTGCAGGAGCGCAGTATTTTTAAATGTTGAAAACGTCATTTTTCAAGAGTCTTTAAAAACGAAAAATCGCCATAACTTGAACAAAAATCGTTTAAAACCTTTAAATTAGGTATGCAAATTACAGTACTTTTTATTTCCTATCGTTTAAAACAAACCGCAGGTCAATATCTTTATTTGTTGAAGAGTTATGACCCAAAAACGACGTCAACTTTGAAGCTTGGCAACACCGCTTCCTGGGGGGCTACAGAAATTCCAAGCCCAGATTCAGACTCCCCACGACGAGCTCTATCACCCCTAAAATTTTCATACACCCGCGAGGGGGTCACAAAAACGGCCTTTTTGAATAAACCTCTTTGCAACAGACCCATTTTAGGTGACCTTTGGTGACCAGTTTTGCCAGAGATGCATTGCAGGGAATCTACAGGAACACCGGAATCTGAGGAGTCATATTATTGGAATCGATTGACATTAGTCAATTCGATGACCTAAAAAGTTGGCAAAAAACCAACATACTTTTGGCGCGCGGAAATTATAGAATAAAATTGAGTGAGCACGCGCGTCATCTAAGCAATATGTGACTCACCAATATGGCAACCTTGCACCCAGTCTTGCCATTTTTCATACATTTATTCAATTTTTCTTATTTAAATGAATGTAAAAGTTGGTATTTACTGGGAAATCTGGCAACATAACTTGCATTCTCTTTTACTTTCACCGTCTTCATCGATAATTTAAATTATCTACAATCAGCATTGATTATAATGATATAGAGCTCGTTTTAGCTGTGGTGGCTGTGCTGGTCTGGGAATCTGGATTGGGTGTGTGGTCTTCAGAGCAACTCAAATATATTTTTACTTCAAAACCTGACTAATGGCTGTTGCATGTATTCATACTTTTTGGAACCGAAGTTTTTAGAATAAAAACACGCCCATTTTTTATTCCATTTTACTTCATTTTTTTTCCTTTAAAAAGAATAATGCACCCTGTGCTAAACATTTTATGTTCATTTGGTATCCACATTTGAATCGAACTATAACAGAAAATTCGTTTCGTTACTCTCGTATAAAAGGTTTCTAAAAGCTCCTTCAAAAAACGTGCTACACTCTTAAACAATGAAATTTAAAGGAGTTTTTCCCCCCTAAACGTCATCGATTAAGTTTTCTAGCAGAGATTAAAATTATGATGTAGAGGTATGGAAGTACAGTCAGGGACAAAAAAAAAATGTCAGCTATGATTCCTAGGTTTTGGATTAGGTAGGCCACCTAATGCTTAATGCAATGCAATTATGTATGCAATTATTTACGAAATGATCATCGCTCATCTTGCAATGCTACATAGAGATGAGTTTTGCGGGTGCGGGTTGCCTACCTTCAAGAGTCGTACGATATCCTGCTCTTCCCCGATTGTACAACACACATGCTAGGTAGGATTCTATATTGTTGTGACAGTTAAGGAAACCGGTCGAACCTAGCCTCAACATGTATCGTAAAATCTGCGATGTCTGATTGAAAATACAGTGTTTTTTTTTTTTTTTTTTTTTTTTTTTTTTTTTTTTTTTTGAGAGGAGGCCCGTAAACGTCGATGATATATTGGTTTTTCTCAAACAGTCTGTTCTTTTGTGCGTTTACTAGAGTTGAGCACATAGAACTCATGGTTGGACTACCGATTACTTTTTGCAATCAAGCTGACTCTCCGATTACATTTTGTAAGCAGAATTTGAAAATCCTTTCAAACCGGTATTATAAAGTGTATGATTCGGAGCAATTTTTCAATCACCAAGGTAGGTATCGTTTAATCAATCACAACAAATATGTCCTATAAGACACCCAGTAATATAAGTTAGCTTATATCAATAAAAGGGCTTGTAGACGGCAAAAACTGCAGGGGGGCGACGGAGATTACAGTATACAGGGCAAATAACACTATGCAACAAAATTTGACTTTTGGTTTGTCCACGGGTTGAGACCTATTTTTTCTGACTCCTAGTGACCAAAGAAGTCAGAAAATGGCCATGAAAGTGCCGGGAAAATGTGTATGCGCCCAGGACGCCGCCATTTTGAAAAATCAGAAATTCAGCCGACTTGCCGTCGGTTTTTTGAGGCTAGCGTCCTTAATTTTTACTCAAATTAAAAAAATGTGCACATAAAATGAAAGAGCATAAAATTTCCTACAAGATGAGATACCTCAATTTGTTTTTCAATCAGCAAAAGTATACAAAAACTGAAGTTTTTTAAATTATTTTTTTTAAAAAATCGAAAATTTGACGATTTTTTGGATGAATTTTAACTCATGCCGTCAAAAATAGAAATCATAGAAAAAAACAGATTGATGCATTGAAAAGAGCGTTAAAGTGGCTACAAGATGATGTACTACAAAAGTTTTTTGTGATTATTTTTTGCCACTTTTTAGCTATTAAAATGATTTTCCCCAAAATTCAGTTTTCTCCCTCTATGCTCCCTAATTTACAAACGGTATCGTTCAATAACGTCGATTTGGTTCCTCTCATGCACCCTCGGACCAAAATAATCCATTTTCCATCAAAAGTGACCGTGAATATTGGTGGAAAAAGCTTGGCTCATCATAACATTTGATGCCCATATTTACATTAAATGTGTCTACGCATGCATGCAGCTCCTCTCAAATATCCCATGCCAAAAAAAAAAAAAAAAAAAAAAAAAAAAAAAAAAAAAAAAAAAAAAAAAAAAAAAAAATCATCCGTTAAAGGCAGATATTTTTTGAAGTTTTATTTCACACTCAGCCGGTATTAATAAAAAACAATATTGGTTTTAGAAAAATTCATGTTATTAGTTGCTCTGGATAGAGCAGATGGGATCAATGATGTGCTGAGAACAATAAAATAAGTGGTGGCCCTGAGAAGAACGGTTTTTAATCGGGTTGGGTATCAGTATATTCCAGTGCGGTTATATTTGGGAGAGTGATGAGATTCCTGAGTCCATACTGGTCTAAAAATGAGAGGATAAAGAGAATTTGAAAAAGTGGCGCACCAATTTTTAGCCGTTTTAGGTGGCTCTGAAAAGAGCTGTTGCACTGTCTGTCGTTACTTATGCACATGCAGTGTCCGTTCCTGTCCTTCTTAAACTTTAGACCTGGCACTTGGCAGTTACTTGTATAAAAGCCACGCATAATGATGCTTGACTTCAGCCTGCTGTACAAGTCAAGGCTTCAAATTCACTAAAGCATCTTATAAAAATTTAAATATGTGTTATCAAAAAGGTCCTTCCTCAGGGCTACCAAATGAAATTGAGAATTTCTGAACAATCAAATTACAATTGAGCAAAAGTAAACAAAATCTTAAAAATTAAATATGTCTTTTTTCATTATATCAAAGTGTGAGCAAGGCAGCGGGTGTAGAGCAAGGTGGTGTAGAGGGCTATTGGGGCTATAGCCCCCCCACACTTTTTTGAGGATGCGGGGCTAACACTTAACAAAAAAAAAACAAAAAACGAAAAAAAAATGATTTTTTTAGCCCTCCCTTATTTCGACCCCACGCGCCGCCCATGGTGAAATTCATGACGAATAAAGGGGAGAACTCGTTCTCAACTCGATTTTCGCCATTATTCACGGTCACTTTTGATGGAAAATGGATTATTTTGGTCCGAGGGTGCATGAGAGGAACCAAATCGACGTTATTGAACGATACCGTTTGTAAATTAGGGAGCATAGAGGGAGAAAACTGAATTTTGGGGAAAATCATTTTAATAGCTAAAAAGTGGCAAAAAATAATCACAAAAAACTTTTGTAGTACATCATCTTGTAGCCACTTTAACGCTCTTTTCAATGCATCAATCTGTTTTTTTCTATGATTTCTATTTTTGACGGCATGAGTTAAAATTCATCCAAAAAATCGTCAAATTTTCGATTTTTTAAAAAAAATAATTTAAAAAACTTCAGTTTTTGTATACTTTTGCTGATTGAAAAACAAATTGAGGTATCTCATCTTGTAGGAAATTTTATGCTCTTTCATTTTATGTGCACATTTTTTTAATTTGAGTAAAAATTAAGGACGCTAGCCTCAAAAAACCGACGGCAAGTCGGCTGAATTTCTGATTTTTCAAAATGGCGGCGTCCTGGGCGCATACACATTTTCCCGGCACTTTCATGGCCATTTTCTGACTTCTTTGGTCACTAGGAGTCAGAAAAAATAGGTCTCAACCCGTGGACAAAATGGCTGTTGCATAGTGTAATTCGAGAAGTAGATTATGAGAGATATTATGACGAAAAATCATATTTATTTTGATGTTTGAATTTAATAGCTGATTACCCTTCAATTGGAGCTCGAAAACTGTCCTATTTCAGATTAAAAAATGTGATCGAAGAATCAGTTCACTTACAAAAAGTAATCGGGAGCTCAACTTTGAAAAATATTTGTTTCTTTTTCATCATAGATCGATCGATATTCAATCGATTAAGTTATAAAAACACAATATTTACACGAAATAGAGCACTTAAGGAAACACCGCCTCGCGTCGGCGAAGGAGGATGACAGAGCGTGTCACACTTGGAGGAGAGCGGCGATTGAAATTTCCCGCGCATCGTTGAACGTTTCACTGAGTAGTTACTAGGATCGACGAGAGAGCGCAGCACATGTTTAGTATCATCAAGAGCGAGAAAGCGCGTCAGCTTCAGAACGTTACTCGCATCACGAGGGGCAGCAGCACCTACCTTACTTACACACCTTGTTCGGTTGTTAATAGGAAATGCAAAAAATGAAGAAACTTGGTTCTGAATCAATTAATTTTCCTTCTCGCAAATTAGACTTCTGAGATGGATAACATCTATTCTACTATCATTATTTTCACATAGCTTACATGAACCCTGACTAACTTAATAAACTTTCCCTGCAAATAAGCAAAGCCTACAATAACCATATTTTTAAAATTCGTCAGGTTAAGCAATTTTTAGAACACGAGAAGAACGGATAAGCTGTGGGCTACTAAAGAGGAATTGGTACTGGGTGCGGTGAGACTGGCCAGACAAATCAGTAAAAGTAAATTAAGTAAGTATATTAATCATTTATTTATTTTATTTATTTTTATTATTCTATTTTTTAATTTTTAATTTATTTTTTTGCTTTTCTCACAAGTGAGATTACCAAATTAGTCACAAAAAATTCGTCCTCCCTTACTACGTTAAAATGAAGCCTTTCGGAAAAAAACAAAAAACAAAAAAAACAAAACAAAAAACAAAACAAAAAAACAAAACAAATACTACTAGACACCTTTAGTTTAATTAGTTAGATTTTACAGTAGAATTCTAAATTGTGAACGAAAAAGTTAGAACATGACATGAATGACAGAGGGTTAGTTTTCAGCTTGGAGGTATGAACTATGTAGTTATGGAAACTCGAGTGGAGGTGCGATTATCAATGTTGCTAGGTATTCTCATTAATTACAAACTTTTACTTTATTAAGTCAAATTAGAAAAATTGGATAGAGAATCGGTTGCATACTTTTGCTACAGTATTAAGAGAGAATGATTCTGGTTTAAAATCGCGTGTAAATCACATTGAAAGCATCAAAAAGTTACAAAATCTGCTCATAAACCCACAAAAGGTGTTTCAAGGGAAGCCCCAGATGGCGGTCGAATGGGTAAATCAACCCTGTATGCATGTGTTACGCACAGTACGTGAAGTGGTCCATTTTATGACACGGGGCGATTTTTGCACAATAATTCGTGAAATTGCTATTCGCGAGATTTGAAATTGCATACTTAAATAATTGCAGGCGCTGTCAAACAACGTGCGAATGATCTCGCGCGGCGCCATGTCAGCTCTGCTAGCGCTGTATCGGTCATACCAAGGGTAATAATATAAAGTAATACCTTATTGGCTGTAACAACATCAGACTTAGCAGGGTTAAATCTTCTCCCACCTTCATTTCACGAGTTATGCAAAAACTATCCCCTCGTGTAGGAACTGTTACCTCACAACAGCTCCATTTATTTCTGGCACTTTCGGCTGCAGGGGCTAGGTTACTTACAATGGTGCGAGTGTAACTATTCTTGCGCCTGAAATTCACAGGTTATGCAAAAACCGTACCATCGTATAAGAACAGTTATTTCCGGCGCCTTTGAGAGTCTCAGTGCAAGGTTAATGCTGCGATACATACTTGTCCGCATGAAATAAGTAAGCAACTATTCCTACTTGCGGGATGTAGAATTGCATACTCAAATAATTGCAGGCGCGTTTGTAAATAGAACGTTTCCGTGCGGCGCACGGTGTTTCAGAATGGAGCTGTTGCAAACAATTGCTACAGGCTTATTAATAGTTGATCAAGGGGTAAAACCCTGTAAAAATAACAAATAGCGCACTAAAAAATCGCGAAATCCACTCCTAAACTCACATAATACTTTTAAACGCGAGATCTTAATGGCGGCTGAGGCCGCGGTTTTCTTATGGCAATTGTATGCTTCTTCTTCTTGTGTGGTGTTGCGAGAACACCTCATGTAGATGGCGCTGATTGAAGATAGGGAACCCCAATGAAAACCGCGGCCCCGGCCGCCATTACGGTCTCGCGTTTAAAAGCATTTTGTGAGTTTAGGAGTGGATTTCGTGATTTTTTAGTGCGCTAATCTTCATTTTTATTGGGTATTACCTCATTATCAACTATCTATAAGCCTGTAGCAAAAGTTTGCAACAGCTCCATTCAGATTTAGCTGGACCAGAGGATGCGCATTATTTTGTCACAGGTCAGAGTACAGAGGGGCAGGGATGCATTATATGCAGCACATCGGATATCTATTACGTCTATATTCACGACATTTTTCATTTACAGAACGATTTATACGCATAATGCATCGATGAGTTTTAACTATATATGATCGTATTCCCGGGGGCCACTGATATTGTCGAATTTAATTTGATTTCTCGAGTAAGCATGCAATTAGAGTAAGAGTGTTTCTCACGTGCAGAAACGGTTATTTCCTATCTAGTCCTTGTGTCAGATTTAAGACTGACTCCCTGCATACATGCGTACATTATCTCCTCTTATTGCTCTTGCAGAATATTTTAAATTACTTTTAATCCCTCAGAACATCTGAAATTGCGTTCGTGACTCCTTTTTTAATAAATCTAATAACGAAAACGAAACCATCTCACGTTGCTTGTAGATCGTTTTGCCATATATCTAGGAAATAATGACTCGTACGCATTCCTGGTCATATTTGCTGTTTGCTTTGCTCAGATAAGTATGAACAGTGGCATGGCGTACCGAGGGCCACCCCCGTGCCCCCATGTTTACATCCAATCTGAGTATTTGTAAAGGAATAAAATTTGATAGAGAGAGGATATAGATAAGGAAAAGAAAAAAATTTGTGTTTACTTGAAGCGAAAGGTGCGTAGGTTTATTATTCTATTAGCTGTAAAAAGTTGTATAGTTAATGCATTTTCCGGGGCACGTAAGAATTATTACAAGGCGGCCGAAAATATGAATTTTGCTACTTCCTTTTTTTGGAATCAAACGGAATATTAGAACTCCAATAGTGTGAAAACAAGTCCTGGGAGCATTCAATTTTCCAAAATAGTATAAGGAGAACCTCTGAACAGTAAACACAGAAGCCTGTGCAGGGCAAAATACAGCAATGCTCTTAAATCGGAACAGAGCTACGATTGCCCGCAATACACGGAACGAAGGAAAGAAAAAAGTGTTTATTATTCCTTGCAATGGAGAATGGAGGAACCTCCTTTCATTCGTACAACAATTCAGTAAAGGACTGATTTGCTCTCTGAAACTGAAAAAAAAAGAAGAGGAAAAACTAAATGGCAGGAGAGTGCATAGTCGTAGCCAGTAATCTCTCTCTCTCTCTCTCTCTCTCTCTCTCTCTGTCTGTCTATCTGTCTGTCTGTCTGTCTGTCTCTCTCTCTCTCTCTCTCTCTCTCTCTCTCTCTCTCTCTTTCTCTCTCTCTGTCTCTCTCTCTCTCTCTCTCCCTCTCTCTCTCTTTCTTTCTGTATCTCTCTGTCTGTCTGTCTGTCTGTCTGTCTGTCTGTCTGTCTGTCTGTCTGTCTGTCTCTCTCTCTCTCTCTCTCTCTCTCTCTCTCTCTCTCTCTCTCTCTCTCTCCTTCTCTCTCTCTCTCTGTCTGTCTGTCTGTCTGTCTGTCTGTCTGTCTGTCTGTCTCTCTCTCTCTCTCTCTCTCTCTCTCTCTCTCTCTCTCTCTCTCTCTCTCTCTCTCCATCTCTCTCTCTCTCTCTGCCCGCCTAACTGCATGTATTAGAAAAGAATAGAAACAGGGGCTGAAGTCACGTGACAGTCCCAATCTCCACCCTTTTCTAACACATGCGGTCAGAGGGGCTAAGAGAGGGAAAGACGATATCCTGGATACGGCTATGAATGAGAGAGCATCACAATATACGACAGAAGAAGAACTTTGCCAAAACTATCCGAGGGTCCTTCGTTGCATGCAAGGTAGGTATTAAAAAGTTATTTTTACCCTGCGTTTCTTTTCTAAAAATTGAGAAGTGTCATTAGGTGTTCGTACGTAGGAAATGAGAAAAGTTTAATGAAAATTATGAAATATTTAAGAGCAAATAGTTCAGTTTAAGAGGATTCTGCGACGAACAATGTACTCACTGAGATACCTTGCTTAATCCTCACAAACTGCGCTGCTGCTTCTTCTTCTGCTCTATTTTCCTCAAAACTCTCCCCAGTTTTCATACAATTTAAAACACTCCTGAAGTTATTGTCCAATGGCGAGCCCCACTCGTGCCAAACGAAATGAGGCCTCTAATCGGATATGCAAGGACTGCAACACGCAAGGCACAAGCACAAGACACCTTGCAACAGATGCACTCGAGTGTGTTTCGCTTATTGCATACTCTGCAGGCTAATTCCGCACAGACGAGACGAGATAGCGGGAATCGATTAATTCTATTGGTTGAAACGGCGTCAAGAGATTTGAAGTCGTTCACGTCGTTCAAACACAACTCGGAGTCATTCGGACGACTTGAACGACTTCAAATCTGTCACGTGACCCCGTTTCAACCAATGGGATTAATCGAGTCCCGCTATAGCTCGTCTCGTCTCGTAGAGTTAGCCTGCAGAGTATGCAATGTGCGAGGCTCAATATACACTACACAGCTTTCAACCAGAGACAAACAGAGACCCAGTGTAAAGCTCGCAACAGGTGTCGCTTTTCCCAGCTGAAATTTGGTCGGGACTTATCAAACAACAGCCAACAGTCGCTTTACTGCAGTTGTGATGGGCACAGGCTCGGTTTTCCTCATGCATATGGTATAGATTTTTTTTATTTATTTTTTTTTTATAAATACAGAGTAACGGTTTTTGCGGAATTGTTTTAAAATTATACGTCTTAATTGATTGAAATTGTGACTAAAGCCCAAAGCGAAATTTCAGGAAATTTTGACCGGAGCAAAGTTCACCACTCAACCGTGTGTAGGCGTCTGTTATTAGCTGTTGTTTTGTTGAGTCCCGAACATAAATGAACCTAAATGATAAAATGAACATAAATAACCTAACCTCACTTTCATAACACGGGCCGATGAACAGCCATCGTGATCCCCTCTAGTGCTTTATAATCAATTGGTCAGCAAATATTGGGTGACTTTTAATCGTGCTGAAAATGACTTCGGCCGGTAAGGAGTCGTACGGGTCGGTAGCAAAGAGCAAATTGATTCTATTTAAATTACTGCAATGGATCTGTTGCAAACTTTTCCTACAACAATAAAGAGTGTTTCATCTTCATCGTATGTAAAATCACCCAAAAAGTCCACTAATTGGTGGCATCAGAAAGTCATAAAATGCGATAGTAAACTCACAAGAGAAGTTTAATGAAATCCAAGATAATGGTAAAATATCGAGCGATCTGTATGCGCATGCACCTTTAACATCCAAGGAATGAGACAACCTCAAAGCTTCAGAGGTTTTGTGTTTATTTACGTTGTGATTGGGTGTGATCGATATTGTGAGGGTTGGCTATCTTTGGATGTTCGTGGTGCATGCATACAGGTTGCTCAGTATTTTACCGCCATCTTGGATTTCATTAAACGTCTCTCGTGAGTTTTATACTGCATTTTATGACTTTCTGATGCCACCAATGGACTTTTACACGCGATTTTACGTGAGATTGGACACTCTATAGTACTGTAGAAAAAGTTTGTAACAGACACATTCACACAATCACACCCTATGTCAAAAATCAAATGGAGAGTCACTTTTTGAGGCGTTAGACATACCCGTTGCCAGGAATCGCTCTTACTCGACTCTTGAATGAATGTGCTAGAAAAGGATCGATACAGGGGCTGCCAAGTGACTTCACCCCCTGCTCTTGCCCTTTTCTAACTCATGCAATCAAATGGGCAAATAGAGAGAAAGAATAATTCCTGGCTACGCTGGATATAATTTGGCCCTGAATCATTTTTATCTTTAGTTTTTATTTGAACAGCGCGTCACATTCCACAAAACGCAAACATCAATTTCCAAGTAAACAAACTCCAACGTTAGAGCCGATGCAGTTAAAAATGCCTAGAAATTTGCAAATATGATAGAGGAGTACTGAAAAAGTGAAAATAGCGATGGAATGCATTACTCACCGGATAGTCTGTAAGTGTAATGGTTTGGCATCACGTGTGGATGAAGGAGCCTCATGATTTTCTCCGCAGTCAGGGAAAATAGTATTCTCTTACATCGCAAGTTGTACTTTTATTGAGCAGACGAGCAGTACCTCCATGCTTTATTTGCATATTTTCTGCAGGTATAAATTTAATAACTCGCAACAAACATGAATCTATGGAACGAACTTCATATTATTTGCGCAGGGGGCCCGGAGTCTTTGGTTGAAAAGTGTACATAAGCATCATGATGGGCGGTCTATGGGATTTAAAAAGGGGGTGGGCTCAAAAAGTGATGGATATTTATTTTTATTTTAAAATTTTTTAATTCGTTAACGATGAAACGTCAAAAGGAGGGAACGTAAGTTTGTTAAGAGCAGTGTTGTCAGATGGTGAGGATAAACGGCACAACTTGCATTAGAATCGATGTAAAATCCAATGCATTTTTCACCAAATCTGGCAACTATGGTTAGGAAGGTCATTGCAGTGAAAGCGGTCACATTTTTCTTCCCTTTATTCCTTAATTTTTGTATTCCTTCGCAAAAAAGAGAGAAAAAAGTGTGGGGGGCAAAAATAATTCCCAAACCAGTGTCGCCAGATTCACGCGCGGAGACTTCAATCACTGAAGCTACCTTAGACAGTATTTTTCCCAGCTAAATCATTGTAAAATACATATTTTTTCCGAAATTCAGACGACTCTGTTCTCTTATGTTTGAGTAATTTAGAAGCGGCTCGTGCAATGCGGCAACAATGTTTGCCCCCAATTGATTCTTTATTAGAAAAAAATCGATTCAGTAGTGAAGCGCTGCCTCATCATCAATCGATTGTTTTACATGGATTCAAATGGAGAAACCACACGCATTGTCGCCGAATTTCACGAACCGTCACTGCTCCCTTTCTCCTTCAGCAGCTTTTAAACTTATGACCAATGACTTATCCACATTCATTTGTTTTTTAAACTAGCCATAGGCGGATATATTTTGTTTTCGATTTCAAACTCATCTCTTTTTCTCAATTTGGTATCGGAACGCATCGGTAACTCCTGTTGTTTCACATCATTGGAAAGAGCATAAGAGAATTACTGTACTCTCCCATTGCACAGAAAAAAACGGGAAAAAAGTTTTGGTATAGCGAATAAAAAACTTTTGTTAGAAGAACGGTCCAGCAAAAGATTTTAGTAGGAGCTAACCAAAGGTTTTGAACGCCTAATTAAGAAATTTTGCTAAGTGAACCAAATATTTAGAATAACTAAAAGCCCTTTGCTGGATCATTTTTCTACCAAAGGTTTCTTCCACGCTATACATAAGTGTTTTCCCCCGTTTTTCCTGCGTGTGATCCAATCATTCAACCGCCATATTTGAATTTTGCAAAACGTATTTCTTGAATTTGTGAGTGGATTTCGAGACATTTTGAAGCTTTAAATGTGGGTTTCACGCAACTTTACATAGTAACCGAGCACCTCGGTAAAAGTTGTGCTATAGCAGAACCACTGGTATAATTGTGATACAAAATATCGGAGGTGACACGACACGTGTGCTCACTGCTCAGTTCTGAGAAAGGTCGGCATTTTTGAGGGTGAGGAGGAAATAAAAATGCGATGACTTTTCACATTTCAGATTTAGAAATGACACGATCTGCCCAATATTAGGAAAAAAATAAAATAAAAAAAAAAAAAAAAAAATATATTCAAAACGAAGTTGTCAGGTTTCAGTTAGAACGAAAATTACTAGATTCTCCAATGGATTCGAAACAAAATCTGGTAATTTGTTGACCCCGCATCAATGCATTTCTGACTGTGCGAGTGACGAACCGAGTTCAGCTCCGCTCTTAATCACACGTGTCACCCTGACCCATCCTCTGGTCCTAATTATTTAACTGTCTGAAATTCGAGAGAAACCCACTGACATAATGACCACACAGACAGACATGCCATTTTCCTGCTCTAGAGGCCCGACGCGACGCTAATTGACGGTACCCGAATAGGAAAAGCGCAGGAAACTTTTATGCTTTTTCAAAAGCCTTCCCCTCACTACACACACCCATCCTTACTTAATGGTCTCAGTTTCTCCCCCCCCTCCCCCCGCTCTCTCGGCTTTTGATTCATTCAGGGTGACCGGCTGCAGTCTTTGGAATAATTTAAGATCCGAAATCAGAGATGTCCAGCTGTCTATTATAACGCGTTTAAATTAAAATTACTTAGTTTTCTGACGACAGAGAAAATTGAGCGGTGATCAAATACATTTTATACAATTACTCATTCAAATAACAACTTTATTCCATTAATATTATTTCCATTTTCATTAATTTATTTGTATTACTTTTCCTATTGATTTATAAACCTATATTTAATTATAGTCTGTTCAGCGAGTTAAGAGCCATGGACTGTCGAGCGAAAACGCATTATTTGACAACACTGCTGAGCATTCAAGAACGATGTGAGACAAATTAAAAGGGTCTCTCATTGTCAGTTCCTTCAGAGGCGAGTTTGGAAGATCCGTCCACGGACCATCTTTTGTTCAACGGCTACCGCTAACTTCATTGTTTTGTAACGTTTTCTTTAAATTCTGTGTTCTATCTGAATTTTCTTTCCGCGAATTCAAAGACAAATTATGACCACATATTCGATCTTAGCGCAATTTTTCCTTGAGATTGACTCCAATTTTCACGCAAATAGGCCAAGGTTTGTCTGAATTAACAGATTGAACGCCGAATTCTCCTGAATTCATCATTCACCTTAATCTTGAGCTATTTGCTTGCAATTTGGAGTTAATCTCAAGGAAAAATTGCGCTGAGATCGAATATGTGGTCATAATTTGTCTTTAAAGTCGCGGAAAGAAAATTCGGATAGGACACTGAATTTAAAGAAAACGCTACAAAACAATGAAGTTAGGGGTAGCCGTTGAACAAAAGATGGTCCGAGGAAGGATCGTTCAAACTCGCCTTTGGAGGAACTGACAGTGAGAGACCTTTTTCATTTGTCTCACATCTTTCTTAAATGCCCGGCAGTGTTGTCAAATAATGCGTTTTCGCTCGGCAGCCCATGGCTCTTAACTCGCTGAACAGACTATAGTTGTGCTTCCTTCATCTACATTTAAAACTGTGTGAGCATCAAACCTATTTTTTTTTTCTTTCCGACCCCCGCCCTCCCACCTCGTTTCATGGGCGGATACAGGGAATTGTCTTTCTCCCTCTCCTTCCATTTGAAAACGTGCGTTAGAAAAGGACAGAAGAGGGGGCCAAAGTCACTTGATGGCCCCCTCTGCTGTCCTTTTCTAACTCATAAGTTCAAATGGAGGGAGAGAGAGAAAGACAATTCCCTGTATCCGCCCATGCCTCGTTTGGTTAATGGGTCTGTTGCAAACTTTTGCTACAGCAATAAAAAGTGTTAATTCCAATGTGAAATCGCCTGAAAAGTCCATTGGTGGCATCATAAAGTCATGAAATACAATATTAAACTCTCAAGAGGCGTTTATTCAAATCCAAGATGGCGGCAAAATATCGAGGAATCTGAATGTATGCACCGTGATCATCCAAGGATTGCCATCTTTGACAACCTCACTGGAGGTAGAGGTTATGTGTTCATTTACGTTGTGATTGGGTGTGATGGATATTGTGAGGTTGGCTATCCTTGAATGTTCGTGGTGCATGCATACAGATTGCTCAATATTTTGCCGCCATCTTGGATTTCATTAAACGCCTCTTGTGAGTTTATTATTGCATTTCATGGCTTTCTGATGCCACCATTGGACTTTTCAGGCAATTTTACATCAGATTGAACCCTCTATAGAGCTGTAGCAAAAGTTTGCAACAGACCCATTGTAGACGATGAGCTAAGTAGGCAAACGGAAGAGAGGGCTTCATAGTCCTACCGTGCTCTCCTTGCCAAAATCTAGCAAGATATTCACGTTTTTCATCCTTATTTTAGTTTGTTACTTATGTGACATAATATGCATTGTAATATTACAAAATATGAATCAACCTCTCTCTCCATCTCTCTCTCTCTCTCTCTCTCTCTCTCTCTCTCTCTCTCTCTCCATCTCTCTCTCTCTCTCTCTCTCTCTCTCTCTCTCTCTCTCTCTCTCTCTCTCTCTTTCTCCCTCTCCCCTACGGATCTTGGAAACAGCACGGAGCTTTTAACTTGGCGCAAAAAAAAAGTTTTCTCTTATGAAAGTTCTATTGTTTCCGAGTCCGTGAAAGAGTGAGTCCTATGTACTCAAGTCTGACCGAATGTGAAACTGATTTATTATTTAAAAAGCTGTCGACATTCAGCCGATGCTTGGAGCAGTTGGATGGATATCCAACTGCGAGTCTTTTGATTTTGTGTGACGTCACGCGAATTCGCCCCTGGACGCGCCGCCGCTCTGCGTGACGACTATAGCTGTCGCAGTCTGTCAGCGTGACGTCGCGTTGTCGCGCCTTTTCCGATTCCGTCTCCGGTCACAGTGTTGCCAAACGTCAAGAATAAAAGCTTCGCAATGGGTCAGTTGCAAACTTTTGTTGTATAGCTGTTGAGAACATCTGTTCTGAAGAAAAATCACTTCTGCGGGCCGATCATTTACTTCATCGTTAAACCAATCGTTAAGATTCACTGAAAAAAAAAATAGATCTGTGAAATCAGTCAAATGAAACAAAGGTTAATTTTACCAGCCATTTTTGGTAACATTTAGTACACATATAGCTAATTTTATATTTTGGATTGTAAATGTTGCTTAATTTTTATTAATTTTACAATTTGAATCATAAATCATAAATCATAAATCATTTACGGATTGTAAATTTAACAATCCGAAGCATTGTAATTTTTGCAAGTCGTATAGCTGTCACGCCAAGACAGCCGTGCAATATGCAAAAGTCACAATGATTTGGATTGTAGAATGTACTATTTAGATTGAAAAATTTGCAAGCCACTGAGAAAAATTACTAAAACCTAAGCATTTACAATTCAAATCGTAAAATTAACCACAAGTTTAGTAGAATTCACTAAAAATAACAAGTAAAATTAGCTTGTGCTTCATTTTACTGATTTTATAAAACTTAGTTGCTTTTTCAGTAATTTCATTTTTTTCAGTGTTGTCTACGAGTGATTCTACTGGTCGGAAATTGTAAAACTTAGCCGTTGCTATGGTAACCATCGCGTTAAAGTGTCCGTTTTTTAAAGGTTACTCATGAATAGCCTTTATAAAACGAGACTCTCAACGATACGGTTACCATAGCAACAGCCAAGTTTTACAATTTTCGACCAATAGCATGACTCGTAGACAGTTTTAACGATCGGTTTAACGACAAAGTAAATGATCGGCCCGCAGAATCACTCTCAAAGCATCGAAAAGTTCCGAAATCGTCTCCTGAAACTCAACAAATAATCATGGTTAAGCAAACTTCCAAGATGGTGGTCAAATGAGCGGGTCACAACGGGGGATGAGTCTCATCTAATCGCAGCTTTCTTAATGATGAATTACTTTTCTCTGCATAGAAAGTTGCGTTTAGATGGAACTCCCCTATTTTGACTCGCTCATATAACAACTATCTTGACACACACAGACATTTATTGAGTTTGTACTTTGTAGGGTAATTCACGGAAAAAAAGATTAGTGAAAATAACCATACGGATACCTGATTTTGGCACCTGCTAAACTTGACCAGAAGTATGGTATACATTTACCGATACATTGAGTAAAATCGACATGCAATCAGGTAACATCACCTAGTACCTATAGTCCGTTTCATTTAAATAGAAGCTTGAGCTCGACTCTTTCCCCTACGAGTTTTACCCTCTCTCTCGTACCTGCGATGACTCGAGACCCGTCCCGTCCCGGGGATTCCGCACCGTCACAATAGACTGTCCTTTGGATAGCTGAATGTCCATTGTGATGGACGGAATCCCCGACCGATGGGGCAGGTCTCGAGTCATCACAGGTACGAGAGTGAGGGTAAAACTCGTAGGGGAAAGAGTCGAGCTCAAGCTTCTATTTAAATGAAACGGACTATAGTCAAAACATAGTATACTTCTGGTTAACATTACCATAACATCTAGCAGGTGCCAAAATCAGGTATCCGTATGGTTATTTTCACCGTAGTTTTTTTTCCCGTGTTTTAGAATTCTCTAAGGCTGTCATCGTTATTTTCGCGATTAAGCGATTTGGGGACTTGATTTCAAAGGGTGGGGAGGGAGCGTTTTAAGACCCATGCCATAAAAAAAGCATTTTTTCCTCCGTAAAAAAACTGCGCCTCCGAAGTTTGGCACATGAGTTTAGAAAGACCCTGTATGTTTGTAATGGTATATTATGGTTTCCATTGAACATTATTGATTTCATGACGATAACCAGACTCAGAACTTAACATTAAGCCTTGGTGCTTCGAGAAATCCTCAAATAGAATTGTGTATTTTCATCTAAACAATACATATCTTTAGCCGTGGTTTTAATTTAGTTTTCATATCAAAATAGAAGTATTTCCGGAGGAAATGCTTGTAAGTTGTAATGAATCGTATAGTCCGTCATAAGCTTTCACGCTTTAAAAATTTATTGTTCTATTAATTTAATTTTGAAATGTGAGTGTTTTGGAAGTTTATTGAGAGACAAACAAACTGCCGTAGCAAGTCAATAAGTGACCTCTTATCCCGTCTATATGTTTAGCTCAGTGAATTTACACAACGTGTTAGTAGATTTAGTCTTTAATATTTATTACAGTAAACATATAGATCACAGACTCGGTCGAAGACAGCGCAGTTAGCCGGTCCTTTTCAGTGTTTAACATTTTCGGATCAACAATTTCATATTAAATTCTGAGAACTAGTTATCATTATTTAATTTAAAATATTTTCCCCGTCAACAAGCCTGATCGATTATAGGGTATCAAATTAATACCAAGCGCGAACCATCCAAGCGTGTAGCTTGTTTCATCGAACCGATGCGACCAAAGCTCCGAAACAGATCCCTCTCGAATTTGTATGCGGTTGTTATGATTTCTGTTGGACAGACTCCCCCTCTCCCTCCTCCTCACCCTCCCTCTCCCCCTCATCCCGCCCCCCATGAGAGTGGGCAACTTGTCGGACTGTGTACATCCCGGTTCTATAGATTTGGAACTCAAACGGGGGACATCAACATTTAAAAAAAAAAAAAAAGAAAAACCTTTCGTAGGCTCGGATCACGGTCCACGGAATATTGCCTAGTGCATGTGTGTGTTTACGTTAAAGTGACGATATGAACAGGATAAGTCGAAAGTCCGTTTCTACGCAACCGCCGCTTCCGGAAATTGACGTAAACCCATACCATTATTTTGAGCTAATTTTGTGCTAATTTTGTGTATTATGCGGAATTTTGTACCTGCAGCAAAATTTATGGGAACCCTAGACCAAAGTGAAACTGGCGTTGTCGTAGAAACAAGGAATTTAATTGGAAGATGCGAGTCTTTTCGCCGAAACTTGAGTCGTTGGCGCAGTCAATGTGAATGTTATCGATTTCGATAGCACAGTGTTGCCGTCTGAGAAATATATTTCTCTGAATAGAATATCAATCCGGGTACTCTTCGGTTTACGAACATTTCCCCCCAGACAATTCCCTCCGAGGACATCCCCCCCACCCCCGGACACTTCCCCCCCAAGGACATTTTCCCCCGAGGACACTTACACCCCGGACACTTCCCCCGATCGTTTTCCACCAGTTACTTCCCCCGAGGTTATTTATAGCTGATCAAATAATCCAACAACTTTTCCCTCACACTTTTCACAGGTTTGAAGAGCGTGTTTAAAAAGTTGCACCTATTCCTATACCTTCTCACCAAAATTTGCAAACACTTCGGATTGAAGGCTGCACTATGTCTGGAGGTGAAAATATTCAAAATTTGAGGGGATCCAGAGGTCCTCCTAGAATTCCAAAGGGGGTCCAAGGGTCTCCCTCTGCTTTTTAAAGGGGGTTTGGGGGTATCCCCCAGAAAAAATTGTGTAAGAAAGTGTTCGTAGGGTATGCCCTACAGCTTATTTTTCTATTATAATTAATATTTATTTATTAATTTAATTATAATTATAAATAATTATTTTACTAGTAATAATTTTTAATAGTAATTAATTAAGAATAACTAGGGGGGCAGACGGGGGGGAAATATTGGGGGGGATATCCGAGGGAAAATGTCCTCGGGGGGTGTCCGGGGGGATATTGACAGAGGGAAATTTCCCCGCGGGGAAATGACCGGGGGGCAGTGTCCGCGGGGGGAAATTGCGGGGGGGGGGGGAATGTCCGGACACCGTACTCTTCTGATCGTGTCTAAACATATCAAATATATTTGCCTCTTGCGATGATTATTCGGTAGTAGCAATGGTGGCAAAAAGCTGTGGCAATAACTTATGATGTTGTTCATTGCAACTGTTTTCGTTCTTTAGCCCTCGTCACACTTAGAAAGCTGTTAGCTGCACTTTCCAGCGCCCCCCCCCCCCCAACCCGGCGAATGGGCCGATTCAAACTTGTTTTTCTTGTCCAAAATATAGAACCAGTCCACCTCTGAGGTAGAGTAGGTTATATTAAATTAGAGTGGATTAGGTTAAAGTAAATTAGATTGTAGGTTAGGTTAGGTTAAAATATTCGTGCAACATGGGGAGGAAAAAACCTAGCATAACCGATAGGTTGTAGTTGGCTGGACTGTGAATTCACTCCACATATCATACATAAATAAGTTAACAATGCCTTGATTTGTAAGATAACAACTGGAAAAGTCATGTAAGCATTAGTAAAGCGGTAGAATTCCGCATGTCTCAAATGAGTTATTTAACTCGATTCCAGAAAAATCGGTTCAATTACAAGGAATGCCCAAGTATATAGTTACTTCCATGTCCTGTTCTAAGAAAAAAGTCAACCCTACACACAAGACCGAAGGATTTCGAAGTGTATTTTCATTTCTTTTGCGCGCTGAATTTCGCATCAATGTTATTGTCTTCGATCTTGCAGTCAAGACGTATGATATCAGGCGCTCTGAATAATTGAGGGGGTCGCAGGAAAATGAGATCCATTCAACATTGAGTCTGGTCCTTCTTGAAATTCCTAATGCTGTTCTAATGATTACTTTACGGAAAGAGCTCGCCTGGTGTATTATGGGAGAGTTTTCCTACAACCGCCTCAATCCATACATTGTATTCCGAGAATTTGTCGCGGTGCACTCTGTATACATACATATATGTCTTTTCGTCCTCTCGTTACAAAGTTCCTCTCTCTCTCTCTCTCTCTCTCTCTCTCTCTCTCTCTCCCCTCTCTCTCTCTCCCACTCTCTATCTCACCCTCCCTCTCTCTTCTCTCTCTCTCTCTCTTCTTCTCTTTCAATCCCACATTTTGATGTATTATTTACGTACTTGTCAAAAAAGTGCGATGGTTATTATTAATGGGAGGTGGAGGGGGGGGGGGGGAGAAACCGTCCGGTTCGAAACTTCGATTCAAAACAGTCGTCGGTTGACTTTGCAATTCTTTCCGGTGAATTGTGATTGACTACAGCAGTTTGATTTGCATCAATTAAAGTGCTTCGCCTGAGGAAGTACCAGTGTACTTAAAAATTCACCCCTTACATACACCGTAAACATCCATTGCGACCGTTTCCAGGAGCAATAGATATGTGATGAAGACAAAACGAAGGAAATCCAAGCAAGTAAACGCGCGAACATCGTAATAGGCATAAATCGAGGGGGGTGCGTCACTTTGCCTACTGCATTAGACATAAGAGACAAAGTGCCTACTGCCGATTCGCCTATGCCAAAATGCATACAAAAAATTGCATAAAATGAATCGGCCTACGACCAATTTAGCATTTAAAATAAATATACGTAGGCGTACAAATTTTACCTTGTAATTTACAGAGCAAAGTTGTATCCGACTCGGCGGAGATATGTCAGAACTATATTTTGTGCCACAAAGTTTGCATACTGCTCCGCCAAAGAACGCAGACGAACATTAACTCTCTCGTATTTTTTTTTTTTTTCGTGGAGCGTCAAACCTGTCGTCTATGCTCAATTTCTTCAATCATGACTTCAGAATCCCTCTGTTCTTTCTGTAATTCTTTAATGAGATGATAGAAACAGGGGTGTTTCTTCCCAACCATGAGGCTGAAACGCCTGTGCCAAGCTTCGGTCAGGTTATTTGTCCTGGAATCTCCATCTAACACAGCTTGATATTGGTTCCATAAGGCAGGAGGGTATAAAGGGCGACGACGCACTTTGCGGTCACGTGCTCTTACACCAGCAACATACACCTTTTCAAAGTATTCAGCCAGTGGCGTCGCGTGCCATTTGGCAACTTTGCAATTTGGCTATTTAAATCCATCTAAAAGGTCGAACTGTTGGAGGTGCACAGTGCACTCCCTCGAATCGATATTTTACATGGTTTTAAATGGTCAAATTGCAACGTTGCCAGTTGGCACGCGACGCCACTGTATTCAGCTACATTAAGAAGTTCATCCGGCGAATCGTCATGAAGAAGATTAAATGTATTTTCTACCTGATTGATAGGAATGAAATGAACACCATTTTTGAAGTCTGGATTGTCGGCATCTGCATATGCGGCTTGCAGGCCCTCCTATTGAACTTTTCGAAAAACGCTTTGACCCAGATGAAAGAAGCAAAGCCTGGTTTCAGCGTTTGGAAAAACTCGTTTGTGAGCGTTTATTCGTTTTTTGGAAACAAACAAAAATATAACTAAGTACGCCTACCTATGCTTCTTTTAAATACTAAATTTTTAGTAGGCCGATTCATTTTATGCAATTTTTTATATGCATTTTGACGTAGGCAAATTGGCAGTAGGCAATTTGTCTCTTATGTCTAATGCAGTAGGCGAAATGATGCAAACACCCTAAATCGAGTATACGCTGTAGATTGTGGACTATAGACAATTTAAAGCTTGATGATTTTGATGTAAATTAGCATGATCAACCTTATAAAAAAATTCCTGGAATTTACAACAAGAAGTGACAGTTAATAGCCCTCAAGATCGTTTCAAGAGGAATAGTAGAAAAGTTTAGAAGTTCATATTTAATGCCAAAGATTTTGAGCTTGCACTTAATTTTGATAGAAATGAATTAAAAAATAAAAATTTCCGGTGTAAGGAGTTAAGGGATAATAATTATAATGGGTCTGTTGCAAACTTTTACTACAACGATAAAGAGTGTTTCACAGTATGTAAAATCGCCCGAAAAGTCCATTGGTGGCATCAGAAAGTCATGAAATGCGATAATAAACTCACAAGAGACGTTTAATGAAATCCAAGATGGCGGTAAAATATCGAGCAATCTGTATGCATACACCTTTAATATCCAAGGATTGCCAACGTTGACAACCTCACAGCTTCAGAGGTTATGTGTTCATTTACGTTGTGATTGGGTGTGATCGATATTGTGAGGTTGGCTATACTTGGATGTTTGTGGTGCATGCATACAGGTTGCTCGATATTTTACCGCCATTTTGGATTTCATTAAACGTCTCTCGTAAGTTTCATACTGCATTTTATGACTTTCTGATGCAACCAGTGGATTTGTCACGCGATTTTACATGAGATTGAACACTCTATAGCGCTGTAGCAAAAGTTTGCAACAGACCCATTGTAGTATTTTAAACTTGATATCAAATAAAACTGGAGGATATGTTCCACTTATTCCAATGAAAAACTGAAAAATGGAAATGTTGTCCAACATCAATATCCGACTCGCCCTTGTTCAAAACTGACCGAAAGATCACAATAATTATTATCAGTTGTGCAGCCAGGATGTCTTCCATCTCTCTCATTTACCATTTGAATGTGTGAGTGGAAGAAGAATAGACAGAGGGGGGTTTTATCCCCATATCTTTCCTCGTCTAACACATACATGTTTCAATGGAGCAAAAAGGGAGATCGAGAATTTAACGTTGCTCCAATGTAATCGTTCTAGGTCGAATATTTCATTCGAGAATCAATATTAAAGAAATTCACTAATAGGCAAACAGACAACGAATCAATCGAGCACCTTCATACCAAGTTTATAGCACCAGCACCGTGCGTTGCGGTTGGAGGGGGTGGAGGGGAAAGGGAAAGGGAAACCCGTCAGGGATAAAAACAAGAAGGAGAGAAAATAAATGAGGACAAATAAAAGTACAGACTATAAAATAGTGTTTCAATTAAAACGTTATTAATCATTTAGCAGGCGAAGATAAATTTTCTGCATTTGAAACATTTGTGAAATTTATGCTTCACCATGGTTGCCGTGCGAATCAGGGAAAAAAAGACTGAGGCACTGAAGCCTAGTCCACGAGGCATTGAGGTCTGAAATTGAAAAAAGAAAAAATGGTAAAAAATCAGAGAGAAAAGTAATCAAAAATTAGGGTTTAAGACTTTTTAAGCTTAATTTCAACTTTTTTGAAGTGATATTTTTAAGTTTAAATTACTTGCTTACAATGTTTGCTTTGATTTAAATTGGTCTTGAAAGTTTATAAATGATGAATTGGTGAGAAGTTTATACTTTCTGATTTTTTACCATTTTTTGACGTTATCAGACCATCGTGTGCGCGATAGGTAGCATGTTATGACGGTTGAGGAAACTCAGCGTACATGTGAAACCGATTTTGAAAGTGATTTTCAAGATCTATTAGAAGCTGGGCAACGCCCGTCACCCCCCTCAAATACAATAATATGTAATATTGATGTAGAGAACGATACCAAAATTCCAAAGATCTTCGTAGCTACGTTTATGTTCTGTCTGGTCATTTTTAACATTTAAAATAACTCCATGATAACAGGACTTTATTCTGTCGCTGATCATATTTTCGAGGTTTTTATCCTTGAATCGACCCCCATAAATTTTAAATCACTTGTAGCAAAAGTGTAACTTATAGTAAATGGGAGTCTTGTAAACTTTTGTTGTACGCAAAGAAATAGCCAAATCTGATGTAAAAACCAGCGAAAATTACGAAAATCACACAAAAAACTATTAAACTTTAGTAATTAACCCAGAAAACAGTTGTAACGGAAAGACCGCAATGTCAGAGCAACGCAGGTATCATGGGAGATTCCTGTCTAATTCGTCACTTTCTCTATGGAAACACAGGGATATGTCTCAAATTAGAAAAGAATTTCACGTGAATTGTGTAGTATATACACTCCGAGAAGAGAATACAAATCGGAGAAAATGTATCTAAAAACTTGTGTAAAAAACTTCCATTTGGTTCAAACGCATTTTTATTATTAAATCAACTAGACTTCCTCTCGTAATAACAGTAGATCTATTTAAACCCACGAGAGCAACTTTAATTACAAAAATAAATGTTGGTTTGATTCATATGAGAGAGGGCGGTGATTTTAAATGCAGTATATGTTTTCATCTTTACAGTTATTCTTTGCTGCTTAATATAACCCCCCTCCCCCCACCCGATGTGAACGTCACGATTTTCGTCAAATTGTAATTTTCACAGTTCAGTTTCAGTGATAAATTTGAATCCACCCCGCGTCTAAAAAAGGAGACAAGAGCATAATTTCAAATTTTGTGTTATACTTTAAAATAAGTAAAAATATAGAAAAGCTGGCAATGTCTATGGAGTTTGTTTTGGTGAAATAATCAGTTTCAGAGGAAGGGCGGGGATGCGGGGTTCATAAATAAATCAGAGCTCTTTACGGTTCGATGTGATAGGTAGGTAGAGTATAAAATAAAATGTTTGCACGAGGGAGAGAAACTTCTCTACGCGTCTAAAGTGATTGGGGGATGAAAAGGGGCTGAAACTATTTCACACTTTTACGAACGCGTGAATACCGCGGCCGCGCGGTGGGTTCAAATCACGCTAAGCCACTGCACCGGTGCCTCTATACAACAGTTAATACACTTTTTGCTTTAATGGTGGTGATAATTTGGGGGGAGGGGTTGTGACGCATCGCATCCCAATAATACTCAGGGAAATATGGTTCACTGAGCAAAGCTTTTAAATCTGTTTGACCTCATCATGCATGGTTCATTTTACTTTCAGAATTAATGCTCAATGCCAGCGGCGAGTCGTGTAATATGACGACAGTACTTTTTATCCATTTAAATACATGTTAACTGTAAAATAAAATTGATTCTTGTGAATAATCGAAAAAATAATTAGATTATTCGATTTCTTCGTATAAAATGATCGACTACTCTAGCTAAGTTTAAAAGGAAATATTGCATGATTCCCAAATCGCAAAACTTCGCAACAGGTTTTTTATGAGCCCTTGACGTCCGATTGGATCAAAGAAGGGGCGTATATCATTTGGGCGATTATCGTTTGGGCAAGCCCTAAAAATCGTTTCATTTGGGCTAGTGGTGAGGAAGGGAAATGGGAGAAAATCGCATATCGTTTGGGCGAGCCTATATACTGGAGACAGTATGTACTGTAACCTATGTACTGGACGAATAGATAGGGAGATGTGTGAGGTAAGGCACACACATCACACTTGTGTGAGATTTGTTCGATGAGTGAGATGAAACGTCGATGACGGAGATAGAATCACAAGGTATTTCGGTCAACAAAAATGTACTCCATAAATTCTGGTCTGTCGAAAAAACCGCGAACAAATAGCGTAAACGCGAACCAATTGGCGATGGATAAGTGGCACCACTATCAGTTAAATCCGACTTTGCACACTAGGTTGTATTATGTCAAAGAAATGGGACATTTATTCAAAGGAAAGAAGTTGTGATTCTAATAATTTTAAATGTTTTGACGTGCGGGCCTTCTACACCCCCTAAAAGTGATAATTCTTAATTTATTCATGGGTATATTCTTATTTTGTATTTATTTATTCATACAATATTAAGTGCGTTTAATGCGGACAATTTTTTTTACACCATTTATATTTATCATATTTTATTTTTTATGACGCGGGAGGCTTTTTCCTTCCAAAAATTAAGGGACGGGGGGGGGTGTTATCAGACTTTGCCTCTTTGAATGAAGCAGACTTTTAGAACTTTTGTCAACCAATCCCAAGTATCACCTACAAAATAATCTGCATATCTCAAACCATCGATATTTTAGAAATAAGATAAGCTTTTTTCGACTAAATTTCATTACATACTTATGTACTTCCCTATATACTCGTGTCGCCCAAATGAAACGATTTTTCTCGCCCAACAGTAACGATTTTGACCATTTTCGCCCAAATGAATGCCACCCCAAAGAAGAGAAGAGACTCGCAGTTTTTTGTTTGAGTTTTTTTAGTGAGCAAGCGCAAAAAAATACGAAGGTTATGGGTGAACTATGTACAGTCAACGAAATTGAATAAATGTCAGTCAACGAATTGAATTTTGGCGAGGTAGGCCACATGCAATGATTCAATTCATTCAGGGGCGTCATTAGAGGGGAGGGGCAGGGTGCCCCCCCAGGACTTGAAGTCAGGCTCATAAACGGGAAGGAATTATATTGATCAACAGATTTTTGCCCCCATAAGCTGGCTCAATGACTCTAAAATTATATTAATGAGCAAAAAAAAAAAAAAAAAAAAAAAAATGATCAGATTTTTGACCTCCACAAGCCCAACTCGAAATGACGCCCCTGGATTCATTGTGTAAAGTATTGCAGGTTGCCTTCCTAAACCAAAATCTAAGGAGGCCACCTGAAATGATTTAATTCATTGTGTAAAGTATTGCAGGTTGCCTTCCTAAACCAAAATCTAAGGAGGCCACCTGAAATGATTTAATTCATTGTGTAAAGTATTGCAGGTTGCCTTTCTAAACCAAAATCTAAGGAGGCCACCTGCAATGATTGTGTGAAGTATTGCAGGTTGCCTTCCTAAACCAAAATCTAAGGAGGCCACCTGCAATGATTGTGTAAAGTATTGCAGGTTGCCTTCCTAAACCAAAATCTAAGGAGGCCACCTGCAATGATTGTGTGAAGTATTGCAGGTTGCCTTCCTAAATCAAAATCTAAGGAGGCCACCTGCAATGATTTAATTCATTGTGTTAAGTACTGCAGGTTGCCTTCCTAAACCAAAATCTAAGGAGGCCACCTGAAATGATTTAATTCATTGTGTAAAGTATTGCAGGTTGCCTTCCTAAACCAAAATCTAAGGAGGCCACCTGCAATGATTGTGTGAAGTATTGCAGGTTGCCTTCCTAAATCAAAATCTAAGGAGGCCACCTGCAATGATTTAATTCATTGTGTTAAGTACTGCAGGTTGCCTTCCTAAACCAAAATCTAAGGAATCAACTGACACTATTTAATTCGTTGACTGTACAATTTATCTATAAATTTTGACTTATTGCAAACAAATGGAAATTGTCAAAGTATCACGTAGATCGTACTTCCAGCTTTAAACTGAGTCCAAAATGATTAAACCGCCAAAGCAATCGCACGCAAACTTAATTTTTCTGAACCCACCTCACCTCCACGCGGGTTCAAAATAATACATTATTTTGTTCAATGGTCGTTTCTTGAGTCACAGGCATTGAAATTATTTTTTTTTTAGCACATGCAAAGACTTCTAGAGAAAAAATTCGAAGATGACATTTTAAAAAAAGCATTACTCACTTTTCGACGTAACCTTCATTTTTTTTGCTCTTTTGATACCTTTGTACCAGCTCTCGTATTCTCGTTTCGTAAAACTGTTTATCCTGACAGCTGATCCATGTGTTTACTGTATCCATTACTTCTTGGTCCTTGTAAAGCTGTAGCTTTCAAAATCAGATTTCATGCGATATGTGAAAGGCGAAAATCACTTAAGGCGAAGTCCGGTGATTATGGAGGATGTGAGGACAAAAGAGGGAAAGGATGCGGCCAACACATTGACCAGCAATCAGGACGGACAGTTTTACGAGACTGGAGTACATAAGTTGGTACAGCAATACCTACCAAAAGTGCCTACAAAAAAAACAAAAAAACAAAATAGAGATTACTTATACATGGGAAAGTAAGTTAAGCACCGTTTTTTTTTTTTTTTTTTTTTTTTTTTTTTTTACAAGAAATCATTGCATTGGCTCAGAAAAATCAATGCGCGCGTATTTGCTTTGTCTCAAAACTGACCGTTGAATAAAAAAATGAATTATCTTGGACCTGCGTTGACGTGATAAGTTAAGAAAAAATAATTTTTCAGGCGATTGCATTGACGAAATGTAATAATTTTGGACTCACTGTAAAGCCGATGGTACAATCCACTAACTGCAATTTACAGATTGCATTTATCCTCTACAAGTCAAAAGTTACAGGGAAATTATACTACATAGATGATCCTCGCTCATCAGCCTATGATAGATGTTCGAGCTCGGTCATTCTCTTCCTGCTTAAAAAACGCCTTAATTTAGGAACGTATGCTATACCAGTACTTGCGCGTCGCAATAGTTACATGCTCATTTCTCACCTCGGCGCGAAAGATTGCCTCCTTGTTAATGCAATGATTCTAGTTTGGTCTGGGAATGCTCTTGATGATTTTTTTTCGAAAGCTTGTGAGTAAAAAGGAAAGGTAGGCTTGTGAGTTTCAAGGCATTTTACGGCCAATATAATTCAAACCAAGCTTCTTTGATGTTCTAACACGTCTAATGTAATAACTGAATGGAAAACGTTATGAACTATATTTTCACTTATTTTTACCCTGAAATAGATTTAGCTTACAGGGACCACATATAGTGTTGCGGCTAGACGGTCCTCTGAAAGACGTTGGATGGTGCGTGGTTTTAAGTGTAATTGTGTGGGGGTTGTAACTCCTGGCAAGTGCCAAAGATTACTCCAGATATGGCACTAGCTATCTCGCCAATGTTAAATTTTGTTGAGCGCCTTCATTTCTAAAACCGAGCTAAAACATATACACTGGCCCACGGTTTGTTTACGTTTCGGCGAGCGAGAGACGTGAGGGCGGGGTGGGGGTTGTGGGCCAGCCGACTGACCCCATCCCGCCCGCGCGTCTCTCGCTCGCCGAAATGTAAACAAACCGTGGGCCAGTGTATGTGTTTTAGCAATGAAGGCGCTCAACAAGATTTTAGCTAGTGCCATATCTGGAGTATAAGTAATCTTTGGCAAGTGCTCACCGATCATCTGTGTGGGCCCGTGGGGACCGCGAATACGTAACATTATTTCGTCCCAGAAAGATTATATAGGTCATTATGTTCAAAGTTTTATTTTAAAAAAAAAAAAAAAAAAAAAAAAAAAACACGCGAAACTCAAAATATCATCAAATTCAAAGAAGTGAAATAAATAACTGAATGAGTATCAGTTTTACCGGTCGATTGGAGCTAATGCTCTGATGTATTTAGTTCTCGAAACCCGGACAGTTGGTTGCTGAATTATTTTCTGTCTCGCATATAATGTATTGATCATCCATATATGAGTCATTCGTTTTTCATGTGCCAACAACTTTATGCACTCCCCCTCCTCGTTCTCCTCCACACTCCCCTCTGGCCCTCTCCCTCCCACATCCTACACTTTTTTCTATTTTTCGTGCGCTCGCTTGGCGAATTATACGCCATGCGGACGGCGCTCGATTGGTATCGGTCCCTAAAGGAGTTTATGTTCCCCGCTATTTCCGAGCGCACCATTCTCGGGTGAATTACCTCGCGAGATTCAAATGTCTCTCGGATTCATGGCAAGCTTCGTTTTCTTTTTTCTTTTTCAACCCTGGTTCTTTTTCGAGTGAGCGATTTGCAGAGAGATGTAGATTTGAAAGAAAAATCACATATCGTTTCAAAGAGATTATTATTATTATGCATGACAATGGCATAAAATACAGTCAACCATGTTTTTTTAACTCTCTCTCTCTCCCTCTCTCCCCCATCTCGCTGCCCTCCTCTCTCTCTCCCAAAAATAATTTTGCTTTAAACGAGGTTTTTTTTTTTTTTTTTTTTAAATTTATCCATCTATTTATATAATTATTGAACTATATAGATATTTATCTATTTATTTATAAATCTATTCATTCTTTTTATTGGTTTATTTATTATGTTAAAAATATTCGTTTCTCTTTTTAAAAAGTTTTAATTTTATGTTCCAGTTTTTGTTGTTGTTTTTAATTATTGAAAAAATATAATGAACTGTGCTACAGGAGATGCATTATCAAGCAGTTAAGTGTAATAGAGGGTCATATGGCCAGCTAACTTCGCTACTCTAAACAAACCACATCAATCAATCTGCAGTATCTCTCTCTCCCTCTCTCCCTCTCTATTTCTCTCTTTATTATTCATTAGACATCATTTGTTTGTTTAGAATAGGTCACCAAAGAGCAGCTCTGGGAGTGGCGATGTTCTGAGACTTAAACATCAACAACTAAGTTAAATAATCTGTTAGATGCAAGTCAATAAAACACATCATCCATAAGTTACTTCTACCATTCGCCACTTCATTGTGCCGTTTAATGTCATATTTCATCGAAACACCATTAGTTGCCCCCGGACGTTAAAGATTACATAAAATCTACGTTGATTTCACTCCATAAGACTCTAGGAAACCCTTTCTTATCTAATCAAGTTCGGACATTGTATGATGCTCAAACCAAATACAATTTTCTCATCATTAATAGCTCCGTGTTTATGTGCGATTGCTATTCACAGTTCGAGTTCCTACACTGGAAACGAAAGAGAACGTGTTTCTCCGAGTCTTGTACGATTATTTGAACGGGGCTGTCGGTGTTTATCTCGTGTAAACGTCGCGTTGCCCTCCCTCAATTTCAGATCGCATTTCATGCGAGGAGCGAAGTTATACTCGGATACAGAGTTCAGTAACTTAGTAGTTCAGCACTTGAAGCGAGTTGGGTTGCTCCTTCTTTCCTTAAGCGAATTCATGCAATTGAGCTGAATCGTTCTTTTCAACGATTTTGGAATCTGAACAGACAAATGAATCACCTCATTCAGACTGGGTCACTATTTTTTAACCCTTTTACGGCCAGGTTAAGAAGGCACACCAATCTTTCCCTCAAATTAAGTGGGTAGTTAAACATTCTTACACCGCGGTGCTGATTTTGCATATTCATTAGATTAAAGGCGCTCGGGGGAAAATTTATTGATAAAATTTTAATAATTTGGAGCCTCAATAAAATTATTGTGAATGAAAAACTGAAATTGTGTAAGGTAGTCTTAGTCACAGAAACGATTATACTCGGGCGTGGTACTGAAAGGGTTAATAATTTCTTTCAGAACACTCCTCGTCAGATTAATGTAGATCTGGAAATCAGAGTTGGGCGAAAGGGACTCGAGTAGCGAGGTTGAACTGCCGAGTACCTTCAGTATTCGATCTGACTCTCCGGTTACATTTTGCACTCGGGATTCGGAAAGTTTTTAAACCGTCAATAAAGAGTGATCCGAAACTTTTTTCCCCCAAAGATCAAGGGTAATCTTGTTTAATTTAATCATGCGGCTACAAAATAAACGAAATTAATATTTGATTTCTGAAAAGACTACACTTAAATTGGGATTTGAAAACTCTCCTCTTCCCGAGTACAAAATGTACTGGGAGAGTCAGATCGATTATTAAAAGAACAGATCTCAAGAGAATTCTGGTATTATTTAAGCAGAATTCTGGTCATTTTTTCTGAAAACTCAAGCAACCAGACAATTCTGATCCAAACTGAAAAAACGATACATACGCCATACGGTGCGGTGTTGAACACTGTGAATTACGGACTTTATAAAGGTTTCCCGAGGCACTCTCCGGTTGTGACGCCCGTTATTTTCGGTGGTGCAACCCGTAATTACGGACTCCATTACAGACAGCAGCGGGCTTTACGACCGGGAATGCCTCGGTAAACCTGTACAGACCGTAGTGTTTTTTTCAGTGCATAAATGCCCAGAGTCCTGCTTAAAAAGACCTAACCTCTCCTAAAAACTGCCAGATAATATTTTCGGGGGTTTTTCTAGAGTTTTGGAACTTTTTAGTACAGCATTTTTCTCCATGTAGGCAGCTTTAGAAGTTCGAACATTGTGTAGCATGTATTATACTTCTCTTGGGAGCTGAAAGATTACCGACGTCGCACGTAGGAGCATTTGCCTCAAAAACTTGGCCAAAAACCCAAAATTAAAATTTCATCAAAAAATGAAAATATTACGGTTTCTTAGAGCTGAGTAACCGCTCTATAGCGTACTAGAAACGTAAGGACCCCAAAATTGATCTACTGTCATCAGGACACATAGGCGGGCCGTATCAGGGGCTGGGGGGGATAGCCCCCACTTTTTTGGGCGGAGGGGCTAAAAATCGGGAAAAAGTCACCTCTTGAGACTTGAGAAGCAAAAAAAGAAAAAAAAGGCATCACTGTTTAGCCCCTCACTTTTTTTGGTCACGTTCGCCCATGTCAGGACATCATGGAAGTGAGCGCCCAATGTCACCCTCTATTTTTCACCGTTCGGTGCTCTATTATTAATAGGTAAACATTTTCCATCACGAACAAGCGTTGGTGCATCCAATCATTTCGGCAATTTTGGGTGATGTTTTTGAAGGTATGCACTTCATATTTCATACCAAACATTTTTTTTTACTCATGCATTTTAATACCATTCTTTAACTCGTTAAAAACTGACGTAAAAAAATATCCAATTTCAGGCACTTGATAAGTACAAAAATGTAATTTTAAATTTCCGGGCAAAACCCGGCAAAACTAAAAAAATGAGGTTGAAAAAGAACCTCTAGGGCGATAGTTTCTGCAATGGAAACTTGCTCGATGTTGCACATTTTTCTCCAGCAACATTTTGAAGTCAAGCCTTTTTTTTATGAAATAAGCTTCAAAAACTCGGCAAAAAAATTCGATATCGACCTTTGGTTTGTGCCAAAATTCTTCATTTTTTACGCCTTTTCCAACCATAAACCGCGCAGTAGGAGTTTTGAGTTTAAATTGGAAAATTAACCAAAATCGAGTTTCAAATATTCAAGAACACGCAAATATTTTTGGCCAGGTTTTTGGGGATAAATACTCCTACGTGCGTCGATCAATTCACAAGTCAGCGGGTCAACAAAACGTTGGGTCCAGCGGCGGATCCAGAAAAAAATTATGAAAGGCGGCACGCCTATTTAATTTGAAATTTGAGGTGTCCTATAGGCAGTAGCGGCTCGTGCAATCTGGCAACAGTGCTATTTTGCCATTTAAATCTGTGCTAAAAGATCGATTCTAGGTGAGGCACAGCGCCTCACCAAAGAATCGAATATTTTACATAGGTTTAAATGGAGGGAGTCCATTGTTGCCACATTGCACGAGCCGCTACTGCCTATAGGGAGTAATGTAGTGCTCTTTTCTGTTTAAAAAATACACAATTTGTGGCTTTGAGGGGAGAATGTGGCACGTCCACTGCGGTTAGGTTCATACGCATGACATGAATTATCCAATCAAAATCAAGGATTTATAATGTGTTACCCATTTTGAAAACAGTAGAGTCGGTCCAAAATACATTGCTGTGCACACAGTTTCCCCGGTAATGCGTCATCCGGCTCAATTGAATAAAATTAATCGAATGAACGAGTTCAATTTATGTTAGTTAATTGAATCGACTGAACCGAACCGTATCATAATAAGACCCAGGAATGTGTACTCTCCCTTATCTTATTCGAGCGTGCGTGTTAGAAAAGGATGGAAGGAGGGGGATGAAAGTCGCGTATGAGTGTCCCCAAAGCTGTCTCTTTCTAACCCACGCATTCAAGTAGCTGTGAAGAGAGCGAGAAAGACGTAGTCTTGGATCCGCAAGTGAATCATTTCGACGAACGATTGTTTACAGCTCTGAGCTGTGGATGCCGAGACCCTAGACCTGAGATCGAGGCACAGTGGCGAACGAAACATGGAACTTCCCGGACAAATGCATAATATTGTCCCCATAAAAATCATGATAATGAACAACAGACAGCAAGATAACTTGAAAAGGATAGACATCTTTCATGGTACAGCTTGAAATGAATCAAAAAACCATGATTTTTGTGATGAAATATTAACCTGAATATGTTTTTCGAAATATTAACCTTGGACCAATAAATGTACGGTCCGGACGGTCCTTGTTCTTTAACGTACATTAGGTGCAGTCCTAATCAATCAGAAGCGAGGATTCGCTACTTGGGGTCGAGAACAGAAAACCGTCCGTACCGTACATTTATTGGTCCCTGAATATTTTTTTCGAAATATTAACCTGAATATGTTTTTCAAGCATGAAAATAATAACTTTTCATGTCCAGAAAAATCCATGTTTTGATCCATTGTGCGAGGGTGGGAATCATCGGGAGAAGAGGAAAGAGAGGAAGGAAGTTGAAGAAAAACGAATTAATCAAATCAATCGCGTTTACTCCGCAGCTAAAGGCTGCGACAGTCGCAAAGGCAAAGGCGAAAGGCAAAGGCGCAGAAGCACAGGCAAAAGGCAAGAGCAACGGACGGTAAAATGCGCTGAGCAGTGAGCAGGGAGCAGTGAGACCGGCACGGTTTGGAGTCGGTTTTTGTTTTCACTCTTAATTGATTCATGACTCAGTTAATACTTTACTTCCTTCCTGCTCCTCTGAAGGATATACCCTCGACGCTACGTTGCCATCCCGGGTACTGTCAATATTATCTATAGAAACGCAATAACGGAATTCAGCCGATTTTGAGTTAGGTCCCAGCGGTCAGGTCGGGATTTTTTACTCACTATGGGGGTTACCAGGCTTTTGGAGTTGTTGACCCCGCGCATTCCCGACGAAAAATCGATTTTCTGATACCTAAAAAATCTTGCTCGTCTCGTTACGCTGAATATTTTTAAACAAAAAGCATACTTATAAAAAACAAACAAAAAAAAAAACAAAAAAACGCTTTGGTAGCGCGGACAAAACCTTTTAGTAGAAAAATGACCCAGCAAAAGGGTTTTGAACGTCTAACTGAAGAGATTTTGATGGGTGAACCAAAGATTTGGTTGGCTTAACTTAAGTCTTTTGCGGGTTCATTTTTCTACCAAAGGTTTTGTCAGCGCTACCACAGCATTTTCTTCTGAGTGTTTTTTTGTTTTTTTGTTTTTTCGTTTTTTTTTTTTTTTTTTGTGTACCTAGCGTTCTGCCAACATCCGTCCATTTCTGGACTTTTGATAATTTTTTCTTTTGACTCTCTATGAAATTACATCGAATGTCTAAACCGTTTTTGCCAAAAAAAAACTGAAGTTATCGATTTATTAATCTAGATGTTCAAATGAACAAAGCAGCTTAAAAAAGGGATGGATTTTTCAAGTAACCCTGAAAAATAGATGACTAAATATATGCGTATGTCTACAAGAGAGTCTTTTTTGCAATACTGTGGTCGTCTGTAAGGTGTATATTATGTATAAGGATATACGGGCGATTCATTGTAGATGATAGCTCAATGAAAATATAGTGAAAATTTACCCATAGCTAGTAGCATAACATAAGGAGGGTTTGAACCCCACTTTGAGATTCTAGAAACCCCCCCCCCCCCCAGATACATTTTTGATGATTTTCTTAGTGCCCTTGAAGAATGAGTTTTGAATATACCGGGTGAGCCAGAGCACCCGTACCAGGCATTTTTCTCGAAAACTACTGAACCAAATGATTTGAAACAAACAAGTCAGATGGGGAATCGACCCCAAATTTTTCATTTTTGATATTTTCAAAAGCCCCCGACAGCCCCTTGGCTTGGGGTGTATTTGGGGGGGTTCAAATACACTTTTCAAGTTTTCTCAAAAAAACCTCCAATAAAGGTATGAAAATTAGTTTATAATCTTAAAGTAGAGGCACTTCCGGACATTTTTGCTACTTACATAATATTTTCCAAAAATCCCCTATAACAAAAAAAAATTGGGTTTTTTGGAAAATATTGTAAGGAGCAAAAATGCCGGCAATTGCCTCTACTTTAAGATTATACACTAATTGTTATACCTTTATTGGAGGTTATTTTCGAGAAAACTTAAAAATGTGTTTGACCCCCCCCCCCCCTCACCAATTACGCCCCAAGGGGCTGTCGGGGGCTTTTGAAAATATCAGAAATGAAAAATTTGGTGTCGATTCCCTGTATAACATTTTTGTTTCAAATCATTCGGTTCGGTAGTTTTCGAGGAAAATGCCTGGTACGGGTGCTATGGCTCACCCGGTATTTATAGGGACAGTCCCTGAACAAAATAAAAAAGAGAAAATTAAAAATATCCTGATTTATCTTCTAATCATGTACAAGTGTGCATCTTACACAGAATCAATGGGCTTTATCGAAATCTGTTGCAAAATCCGAAATCGGACTCTTCCCGTGTCATTCCGTTTAATATTTGTTTTCCACTTTTCACACGTCTCAAAAGTTTCTCTCTTCAGAATTTTCATAGCTCAAGAAATTATTTTTGGATAAAATTTTTCCCGAGAAAGATTGAAATTGCTTTTCGGGCGTCTCGATCGTTTTGGTTCGTGTTTCGTTACAACCTTTTTTCGAATAAATCGTTTCCTCCTAAAAAGACCCAAGTTCATTTTATTATTAAGACCCAGGGTCACTTTATTAAGACGCCAGTATATGTACTTTTGTGCATTGCTACATATCGATTTTATGCTCCACATATAAATCTAAGGAAATAAATCGATTCTTAGATGCGGCTTAGCCCAACCTCAAAATAGTCGATTCTTTTGCAGAGGTTCAAGTGGGGATCAGTGGTGGCCCGTGCATTGTGGCAACAATGGACTTCCTCCATTTTAATTGTAAATGTACGTATGTAAAATAATCGATGCTTTGGTGAGGCCCGGTTTCTAACCTAGTATCGATATTTCAATAGGTTAAATGGCGAAATAGCAATGTTGTCAGATTGCACGAAAAAAATGATAGTATAATCTATTGGTTCACAATCCGCTACTGTTAGCACCTTGTATTCAGTACTGTCAGATTTTGCGAAAAAATTCAAAATTCAGAATTCAAATCTGATTTAATTTCAGCGGTGGATTTTTTTTTCAGATCTGATTGCACTGCCCGTAAAACGTATATCTAGTATAAGTCTTTGAAGTCTTCATCAGGCCCAATTTTCTGTTGGTGTTAACTCGTTCCTCGCGGCAAAATTCAAATTCGTAAGAATCAACCCTCAAATTGTACCGCTTGGAAACCAAACATGTATATTTAACAGTCTTATTGTTCCAATTCTCATTTTATGTTATCTTTTGTTTGGACCATAAAAAGTACACGTAGTGCATATGTGTGCTTACACGGGTGATCTATTTAAACTTTGAGCTTAGTTTTTTTCTCCGAGAAGTGAACTTTGGACTTTAGACTTGAGCTAAAATGGAGCATTTTACATCAAAATTGATAGTCAATTTGTCTACAGCAAAACCTTGCCAGCGATCTATTTCGCGGAATTTTAAGTTGTGCCATATTTTGATGTGCGGTGAAAAAACGCGATAGACCCAATGCAGGGAATTTTCAAGTTTGTTCCACGTGGCATCGTGGCATTGCCGTAACGAGAACAAAAACCGTTTACTTACAATCATCGCATCGCCTTTCCTTGAAAGTTGCAGCCGCATCGCGTAAGATATCAATCATTTCTCAGATCGGAGATCGGGGAACAATCCCTTGGATTATTTCATCAGGAATATCTTCGATGACCGCGGTGTCGATGAATTATCGCTGATCAATATCTGCACGCGGAATGGATATAATAACACAGCGATTCGTGTGCAAGAGAGAGTGCGGTGGTCCAAAATCCAAAATCCTGATTCTGTAGATTTATGAAAAATTGCGCTCATGAGGGTCAAAAATGAATTTTCTCCGTAGTAAATATTCTTTAGTCGGTCTCCGTGGTCTGGCGCATGACGGTTAGCGCTACTGACCGCTAACCTAGAGGTCCCAGGTTCGAATCCCGAGTAGGCTGGGGCGATAATATTTGATGGACTCGGATCTTATTACCTTGGAAGGACACGGCTGTGATTCTTATCTCTTCCATCTTCGTCCAAGGGGCCTTAATGGCGTATGGCGGACTCTTAAACTGCTTAAAAAAATCTTTAAAAACACTTGTGAGCTCAAGATATTTGACCAACAAATAGTTTCAGGGGTGGGGGGGGGGAGGGGTTGTGGGTCTGAGAAGACACCGAACACTTTTTCATCGTAAAGGCTCAGTTTCTTGAAAAAATGAGAAAGAAGAAGAAGAAGAAAAAAAATACACATTGAATGTTTTAAGTAATTGAATACATCCTACTGAATGTTTTAAGACCGTATTTTTTTACGGTTCAACATTTTTTGCATGTATTTAAGACTATTTTTCGAAAAGTTTCTTTTCTAGAAAAATGCAAAAACAATTGAAATTATCAATCTTTAAATCATCTGTAGCAAAAGTCTGCTACAGCCCCACTGTTACCAGCAATTTGAATTCGCAATGCGTGCTTAATTTTGTTAAATATCAATAAAAATACTTTTCAATTTATAATTTCGACCCAAAAATAAGTGGATTCATAGCTCAAATATTATCATCCATCATGTATTCTCCGATTTATAAGAACAGCACAGAGAGAAATCGCAGTGCTAAGAAACTCACCCTGTGCAGATGGACCTTGGTTTGAAACAAAACAACGTGTTGAAACCAACTTCGCATGGAACGAACAGCATCACTAAATCAGTGCGTTATGGATCCCAGTGGAGTTTCGAAGAAGAACTACGATTCATGAAAAGTATAAACTGAGTTATTGCAGAAGTCAAGGAAATATGATTCAGCTTCACACGTAATAAGCGTGCTTTATCGCAGGAAAAACTCTGCAATCGTCGTGTGAGTTGGGAAGGACGTCAAAACGTTAAACGCTGAACGAAGGAAAATAACGGCCAATGTCAGTGTTAATATCGCACGCGATTTGTGTATTTGTCAATAATAATAACATTCGCGATTTACGTCAATGGTTATTTCACCCTCGCAGTCATACATTGTATAGTCTGGTCGTAGCTGTATCGTTATGAGCCCGCCTTTTCCGAGCGCCCACCTCACAATACGCCATCTACATTAAACAAACCGGTACTTCACAGGCTACCTACAATACCTATACATTCATGAGCCTTGAGAAGGGGAGGGGGGAAATGAAGGGGCGGTTCCTTGCACCCCTAGGAAAACGAGGAATGTAAGTAAAAGAAAAGAAACCAATCGAAGACCACCTCATAATACACGAAGAAAAAAATTATCGTAACATATACGAGGGTGGATTTTAACACTAGAACGCCCGGACTTATGCTCCTACCTAAAACGCCCAGCGTCCCAAAATTGGGACAATGCTGTAAAGTGCAGAATGTTATTTTATATGTTATCGATCGAAGTATTATTTGGACTTAAAAACTTTGTGAGGCTAATTGTACGAAATTTCTACTTCGTCTCAAGCATTTTTGTTGCCTATTCAGGCAAATGAAGGGGCATTAGTTTACTTTTTTGCTAAAATTTTGTTCTTTCGATCCCTAATAAAATTACATAAAAAATTAAACCGTGCACTTATATCTATGGGCCTGCTGTATGTATGCTTATAATAAATCCCCCCTTTCTTCGCCACCTCCCCTCTCCCTCATTTCAGCTTCCCCTTTCACGATATCTTATCCCAAAATATATACATAAGATCATCTCACGGTAATTTTACACACAACCTAAAATGACACGAATGGGGCTCATGCAAACTTTTGATGCAAGCAAATGAACAGTCCATTCTGATGTATAAACCAGCAGAAATCACAAAAACCACATTTAGAAAGTCTAAAATTCAGTAATAAATTCACGTAAATGCTATATAACGGCAAGTTCGAAATGGTGCGGCGGCTCAACGCAGATATCATGGGAGATTTCTGTCTAATTTGTCACTTTTTCTATGGAAACACAGAGTATGTCTCAATTTAGATAGGGATCTCCCATGATACCTGCGTCTCTCCACCATTAAGCCCGATTCTGAGAGTGGATTTTGCGATTTTTAGTGACCTACACGTCGTCATTTTTACAGGTTTATGTGCAAGAATCAACTCTTTAATTCCCTACAGCAAAGGTTTGCAAGAGTCCCATTTGTAATCTAAGGTTCACTTTCCATTCTCAACACTTCTATATATTTATACTGAAAAATAATTCTCGCAATTGCCAGGGAGAATTAGAAGAGAGGGAAACAGGAGGGGGAAAATACAAAGCTTACCTTCTTGCGATTATTTTTTGTTTGCTTTTTTTCACGAGATTTCGGTCTACCGCAGTGTTAGAAACAATGAAGCTCTTGCAAACTTTTGTTGTGAGCAAATGAAGAGTCGATTATGATGTAAAAAACAGCGAAAACCACGAAAACCACATTGAAAAAGTATAAAATTTAGTAATAATTTCACATAACTGCGATAAAGGCAAGTTTGTAATGGCGGCTCAACGCAGGTGTCATGGGAGATTCCTGTCTATAATGTCACTTTCATCAAGGAAACACAGATATATATTTCAGTTTAGATATAGGACTCTCCCATGATACCTGCGTCGATCCGCCATTGAGCCCGATTCTGAGAGTGAACTTCGTGATGTTTTAGTGTACTCATCATCATTTTTACAGGTTCTTATGCAAGAATCAACTCTTCAATCTCCTTTAGCAAAAGTTGGCAAAATCTCCATTATGTCCAAGAATAAATAATAAAAAGGGAAATGGGCAGAATTTTTTTAATAGAAAATAGGAGGAATTGAAGGCGCCGTAACTAATAAGAGTAACCAGGAATTTCTTCGGGGTGGTACTCTCAAAGAAGTTCATATTATATCATTCCTGGTTTCTGATTGCTAACATCTCAGAGGCACGTGATAGTGCCAGCAAAAAATTTTCTGGCTCAAGGGAGCACGGTATCTACATAAAGTTAGATAAAAGAAGAGTGGCTCATTCCTGATCTGTTGGAGAGGAATCGACTCCACTCGCACGCGACTCCCGCCACTGTTCTCTGATGAAAGTTACTGGTCCTGATGAGGGGAGAAGGGGAAAGTTCGCTAGTTTGAGGGGGATGGGAGGAGAAGGTGATCGGAAGGGAGCACTCCCTTGATGTTCAAAAACTGTTTGTTTCAGTCATACTCGTTATTGAGACATTTACAAGAAGTTTTATCATTTTTACTGGCTTGAAACCGCAAAGATAACAGTTTGTCCCAAAAATGGGACGTGGGCGTTAAAGGTAGAACCGCTTTTTTCTCTTGAAGGAAGAGGCGGATTTCGATGAAACTTGGTGGTCAGGGGGTACTCCTAAAATGATGAAAAGTCATAAAATTTCAGGGTCCTACGTCAAGTTGGAGGCTCGTGAGACAACTTTTAATTTTGCTCCGTCCCAAAATGGGACGTTGGGCGTTCTAGTGTTAAAGTAAGTTTACCTATTTTGTTTCTCGGGAAGTATTCATGTTAGAAAAAAAAACAAACCCAGATTTGGAACGTACGTACTCTAAGCTTTTAAACGAGCTAAAGTTTTTTAGAATTTGGATTACGCGTTGCGGAGACATCGTGGATTTTCCACACCCATCTCTCCTTCAAACGTGCCCACCTTTTTAGCCTCACGAAAAACATGAGTTTAAGACTTTGACAAAGTAAAATATAGCTATTATTTTATTGAAACAAGTTATAACATTGTTGTGAGGCATCTTGCCTCATTTTTTGACATAGTCACCCGCTAGATTTTTGAATTTTTTATATCGGTGCAAAAATTACTGTATACAGCCGTAGTAAAATTCTTTCCCCATACTCCTCAACCAGGTTTTGACGCAAGCTGTTAAAATCCATCAGTTTCAATTCATGATGATTGCACTATCAATACTGACCACAATTTTGAAGATTGATACAAATTAGATCATTTTATCAGTAGAAGAAAAGTCTATTTAGTAAAAAACATGCATTCAGGTGTTATTGAGATGTCTGATCCGGAGATAAGCGCATCGCCTGCCGAAACTCGCAGTTTTCTATAGCGCGTGAAAAGGTGGGCACGTTTGAAGGAGAGGCGGGTGGGGAAAATCCACGATATCTCCGTAACGCGTCGGCCAAATTTGAAAAACTAAAGCTCGTTAGAAATCTGAAAGTACTTACGTATCAACGCTGGGTTAGTTTTTTTCTAGCATTGATAGTTTCTGAGCAAAAAAATAGGCAAACTTACTTTAAAATCCACCCTCGTTGTATAGAAGGACATTATTTATAGATTTACCAGACTTGCCTTAAGCTCGCTTACGAATTCCCACAGGTGACAAGAGCTCCCTTCAAAGTAACCACTAACCCCGTGGCGGCTCGTGCAAAGTGTCGACAACGTTCTCTCCATTTAAACCTAAGGAAAATAATTGATCTTTTGGAGTTCCACTGAATCCCTGAGAAGTCGATACTTTTGCATAGGTTTAAATTTGCAAAAAAACACATGGTTGCCAAACAACACGAGCCGCCACTGCGCTAACCAGGTTTTCATAGATTTAATCGAACTTTCTCGTAATTTACGAGAATGAAACTTTGCATTTACCATATGATGGTAAAATTCATTATACTTGATAGCTGACTCCAAAATCAGCTTATGCAGATGGTAAATTCTACCAGTCTTTTTTCCGTGTGTGTTTCCTCCTTTTGATTCTTTGCCCCTTAATTGATTGGATAGTAAAGCAGCGTTACACCGGAAATTTTCGAGTTCCGTCCCGCGGTCAAAAAAGTATCCGAGTTCCGCCCCGTGGTCCCAAACCAGGAACCGAGTTCCGTCCCGCAGAAACAGACGTAAGAAAATTGTATACATATGCACTAAAGAAAAGTTTGGCAACAACGCATCAAAATAAGCAGCAAGAAATCGCAATGAATATAGTGAAAAAAAGAAAAACCTGGGTCACCTGGGGTGCTATAATCTGTGATTGATGACATTTTTGGAGTCGATTCGGCACTCGCGTCAATAGTGTAAAATTAACATTAAGTTTGTTTTACTTCTAAAGCCGAAACCGCTTGCGTCAAATTAATAAAGCTACACATAACAGGAACTATCTAATAGCTTTGGGTAGGAATTTGAAACCATTTTTTTTAAAATATATTCATGACGCCTAATAGCTTTTAAAGAATAATATCGCACTAAATGTTCCATTTCTTCCTCAATCTTCATGCGGTTTTAGAGCATTTTTGTCGTTTCAAATGGAGACTTTCAAGTTTTATACGTACGTTTCGCTCTGTATTCCAATCAACGCATCCTTTAAGATAGAGTGTTACATATCTTACAGCTGATCGGGAGATAATTCGTCTCGTGCTTTACAGTGCAGCTGGTCCAGAACTCCTACATAGTTGTCACTCATTTTAATGGAAATTCTACATTTAATTGAGAAATTGGCCGAACAAAGGGACGGAACTCGGATGCTAGGGAACGTGAAACGGGACGGAACTCAGATGCTAGGGAACGTGAAACGGGACGGAGCTCGGATGCTAGGGAACGTGAAACGGGACGGAGCTCGGATGCTGTAGCACGGAGAAAAAAGTTATAATTTCTGGGACTATCTCATGATGGTTTTCTGATTTCTGGTTCTTGGAAACAAAATTATTATGGATTTTGTTGTGTCGATTGTCTCAGGATTCAGAGTAACAGTAACTTTTACCATCATATAATAGTGTGCATTATACAGGGTGTTTCAGACCACCTGGCCAACTTTTATTGTGGCCAAACTAAGGCAAATATGAAAAATCGGTAAAACACGTGTAACGTATATCGACCCCAAAGAATTCGGGGAAAATATTTTCAGCCCCCCAAAACCACCCCTTGGGGGTTATTTAGGGGGGTGGGTACCCGTATCTCGAAAAAATCAAATAGAAAGGGTATGTTTTGACATTGGAATCTAATACGGCATAAAAAAATAAAACTTTTTCATCCCTAAGTTTTTTTTTCTAAAAACCACCCTTTTTTGAGTTAGGGGTAGTTTTCAAAAAATTTAGGGGTAATCTTTGATTGACCGCTGTGACCCTCCAAATCATTGGATTTCAAAAAACTAAGATGTTTCTGAAAGGGCAGACCAAGGACTTTCTTTTGATGTATCACATGTCTATTTTTTGTGAAAAAGGGTACACGGCCCCCTAACCCCAAAATTTTGGGGCTTCGGGGGGCCCTACGTAAAAATTTTCAAATGTAAAGGTATGGCTTGTGATACATCATTTGAAAGGTCTTTCAGAGACTAAAAAAGTGATGCCCCCCAAAAGTCGTAAAAACAACCCCCTTCCAAAATGGCGGCCGTTTTAAGGTTAGGGGGCTCAAGGGGGACCTTCAGAAAAATGATCCAACATTGAACGATACATGGCTAAAAGGGTCTTAAAAAGAGAAAAATAATGGTTCAAACCGCGAGTCAAACCGATTTTTCAATCCAAAGTTACGGCCGATTGAAATTTAGGGGTAGTTGGGTTTCCCAAAAAGGCACCCCTAAATTTCAATCGGCCGTAACTTTGGATTGAAAAATCGGTTTGACTCGCGGTTTGAACCATTATTTTTCTCTTTTTAAGACCCTTTTAGCCATGTACCGTTCAATGTTGGATCATTTTTCTGAAGGTCCCCCCTTGAGCCCCCTAACCTTAAAACGGCCGCCATTTTGGAAGGGGGTTGTTTTTACGACTTTTGGGGGCATCACTTTTTTAGTCTCTGAAAGACCTTTCAAATGATGTATCACAAGCCATACCTTTACATTTCAAAATTTTTACGTAGGGCCCCCCGAAGCCCCAAAATTTTGGGGTTAGGGGGCCGTGTACCCTTTTTCACAAAAAATAGACATGTGATACATCAAAAGAAAGTCCTTGGTCTGCCCTTTCAGAAACATCTTAGTTTTTTGAAATCCAATGATTTGGAGGGTCACAGCGGTCAATCAAAGATTACCCCTAAATTTTTTGAAAACTACCCCTAACTCAAAAAAGGGTGGTTTTTAGAAAAAAAACTTAGGGATGAAAAAGTTTTATTTTTTATGCCGTATTAGATTCCAATGTCAAAACATACCCTTTCTATTTGATTTTTTCGAGATACGGGTACCCACCCCCCTAAATAACCCCCAAGGGGTGGTTTTGGGGGGCTGAAAATATTTTCCCCGAATTCTTTGGGGTCGATATACGTTACACATGTTTTACCGATTTTTCATATTTGCCTTAGTTTGGCCACAATAAAAGCTGGCCAGGTGGTCTGAAACACCCTGTACATAATTAAAATGTTGAGTTTTCCATAATTTCAGTAAAGTTACTCATCAAAGTTATCAAATAAACCCAGACTATGTCATGTTCTCTACTAAAGGTTGTCACTTTAAATCTACCGATATATAGGGTGCGCGAAAATTGACCGCGGGACGGAACTCGGATGCAGCCATTCCACCAACAATCGATTATTTGTTGCATATAAATTCACTTGGAGGAAAAACATTTTTACCAAATTGCTGGAATTGGATCGAATTTCGAAACCACGCGGTGTTTTGGTTTATCAAATTTCCAGTCTTGCCAACTCATACTCTCCTCTCCTCTCCTCTCCTCTCCTCTCCTCTCCTCTCCTCTCCTCTCCTCTCCTCTCCTCTCCTCTCCTCTCCTCTCCTCTCCTCTCCTCTCCTCTCCTCTCCTCTCCTCTCCTCTCCTCCTCCTCTCCTCTCCTCTCCTCTCCTCTCCTCTCCTCTCCTCTCCTCTCCTCTCCTCTCCTCTCCTCTCCTCTCCTCTCCTCTCCTCTCTCTCCTCCCCCTCTCCTCTCCTCTCCTCTCCCCTCTCCTCTCCTCCTCTCCTCTCCTCTCCTCTCCTCTCCTCTCCTCTCCTCTCCTCTCCTCTCCTCTCCTCTCCTCTCCTCTCCTCTCCTCTCCTCTCCTCTCCTCTCCTCTCCTCTCCTCTCCTCCTCTCCTCTCCTCTCCTCTCCTCTCCTCTCCTCTCCCTCTCCTCTCCTCTCCTCTCCTCTCCTCTCCTCTCCTCTCCTCTCCTCTCCTCTCCTCTCCTCTCCTCTCCTCTCCTCTCCTCTCCTCTCCTCTCCTCTCCTCTCCTATCCTATCCTCTCCTCTCCTCTCCTCTCCTCTCCTCTCCTCTCCTCTCCTCTCAGCGTGTCGCTGTCGTCCAAAGTTCTTCATGTCTTTACCGTGTTCACGTCTTCAACGTAATGCACAAACAAGTCAGGTGTGAGGGGAAGATTTAAATACCTACTCAGACTATTTAGTGGCTGACTAAGTTGTAGACAGAGGAGGGCGATGTACGAAAATAGACAGAGTAGCAAACTCTGGGCAACTTAGCTGCGAGTTCTATCATTAATGCTGGTAATATAGTGTTTATGCACCAACTTTCTCCTCCAGGATCCATTATAGCTTAAGCCTTGCTTTACCGAGCATCGTAACGAGACGCCCAGACGTCTGACCATGATGGGGATGAATCCTAAATGTTCAACGGCGATGTCTCAAACGCAGAGATCTGAATTTTCTTGTAAGTACGTCAACGTTGTCAAGTAGGCCTGTTGCAAACTTTTGCCAGTATTTTTAAGCATTATTACATTATGCATAGCACGAAGTAAAAATTACAATGCGCACCTTCTTACATTACAGAGGTCCGGTCGTAAATGGGCGCCCGCAGAAACATTGTCGGGGGGGGGGGCAAAATTTTTGAACCAGGATGGAAGGTATCTCATAGCTTTTTGCACAAATATGCACAAAGAAAAATGCTTCGGTTGTTTCAACTGAAGATTCGGTATATTTTGATTCCCAAAGTTTTCGGTTGAATAAACCAAAATACTCGATTGTAAGTACCGCACACTTCATGAGAAGTATCGAACACTTCGGTAAGTATAACCCAAATTCCGCACCTACATTGAGAGGAATAAATCCTTTAAAAACAAGGAAACACGTTTACTTGTGACAGTTTTCCTTGCTCGAAGTAATAAGTTCTATTGCAGGAAGGAGAATCACTGTCGCAACAAGGAATCTTTTCCTTGTAGCAGCAGACATTTTCCTTGGGTAATTAAAGGAATTTTCCCTTAGTCAATATTTCACTGCGTGCAGTTTCTTTAACACAAACGAAATACACCTTGGATTACAAAAAATAATTCTCTCAGTGTACCGATACTCTTTACTACTAATGAAGCGTTCTGTACTAGGATCGAACATTTTAGTTCCTGCAACCGAAAACAAACTTCGGTTGATCAAATTTTACCAAAGTATTTTTCTCTGACAGAATGCGCAAAATATTGTGATAAAAGTGTACCTTAAAAACTTGCTCTTAAAAAGGGATTGCATTGTGCATTAAAAACTTCCGAAATCCACTCTTCAACTTAAAAAAAAAAAAAAAAAAAAAAAAAAAAAAAAAAAAAAAAAATCCTCTATACGCTGTGAGAACGGCACTCCTTTGTTTCCGATTCGTTCACTCCATGCTGCTATTAAAATCATGTTTCAACTTTATACAAAGTAATCCGGAAGTCAATAAAAATTACTCGTCGTAACTTCAGAAAAGCTGAACGCCCCCTATGGATTATATCGTACGGTAGGTTTTCGCTGATAGCGACTCGGACGCAGTGTACAGGTGCGCGGATCGTAAAGTGTTTCCGTTATAAGAACCTACCGTTCTCGTAATCCGGGTTGCGTTCAACTCTTCAAAAATTAACTGTTCTCATCATCGAGATCATTTTCATCCTCACGTTCTTTTTCATCGTCATGTTCATTTGCATGATCGTGTTCATTTTCATGTTTACGTTTATTTTTAATTCCATGTTCATTTTCGTTATTACGTTAGTTTTATCTACATTTTCATGGTATAAAAAAGCGGATATTCCAACGAGTTTGAAATAGTTCCTGATTTATATTATCTATTAATACTAGCCGTTTTATGCATCCTTTGAAATCCCTCAACTTCTAACATTCTAGGGATATGTAAGGTATATATTGTATGTGCATGGCTTGTTGTATTTTATAGAATTGAATTGGTGAGAGTAGGATACATTTTACATAGAGACATGGGCGGATGCAGGAATATATCTTTCTCTCTCCCTCCATTTGAACACATGTGTAAGAAAAGGATAGCAAAAGGGGCCATCACGAGGCTTTAGCCCTTAGCTCCCTCCATTTCTAACGCACACGCTTAAATGGAAGGAGAGAGAGAGAGAGAGAAGACTAATTACTGCATTCTTCTATGCATAGAGATTGGTTTCATACTGGTCAGTGCTTGCTTTGCACACGCGCAGAGTTTATTGAAGCAGAATCATTTCCAGACTGAATCATTTCGAGCAGAAGCAAGGTATAGGTTAATACAGGTAGATGCATAAAAATATGGTGAACACATTGAGGGATTTTGTGAACCTACTTGGGTCATGAATTAAGCTGATTGGTTGATATATGAGTTCGATATGATATGATATCTTATCGATGTAAATCTTATATCGTATATCTTATCTTACCGATAGTTCGGTGAACTGGCTTCTGACGTTGCTAACTTGTAAGATCCGGAGAGAAGGGTACCTATCTAGACGCTTCCAATAGGCTGATGCATCCAACTGTATTAATCTTCATTGGAATGGGGAAATATTTGACCTCTGAGTTATTTATCATAGTTTACGTCTACGTATGTCAGTACAGCTACAAAACTCTATAGGGAGGAAAAGGAAAGTCGCGTTGGGATGGTGGTAATCTTCGTAGCGTGCAATTTGTCAACGTTGATTCTGGCTATTTAAACTCACGTAAAAGGTCGAATGCGAAGGTGCTCACCGAACACCCAAAACTTTGATATTTTTCATATGTTTAAATGGACGAACTCCTATGTTGCCAAATTACATGCTACTCCACTGATCCTAGGGGCCTGAAAGTTACAGAGCTGAAAAAAAGATATATGTACTGGCGTCGCGTGTAACTTGGCAACGATGTATTTCGTCCATTTAAGTGCACGGAAAACTTCAGACTATTGGAGGTGCACAGCACACTCCCTCGAATCGATACTTTGCACGGGTTTAAATGAACGAAATGCAGTGCTGCCAGATCGCACGCGACGCTACTGCGGATGTATTGAAAATAATGTATGAAATTTTTTGAAGTCTCCGAAAGTAACATTAACTACAGAAACCGCCATATTTGCTTTAATGTGATTCCAGAACGGATCAATTTGAGCCGTGGACCCCACGCCAAGCTCTGCTCAAAAAGCAACAGTTTTAGGCAAAAACTGATGAATTTAAGCCAAAAGAACAAAGAGGAACGTCGGCACCTGCAAGCTTACTGCAGGAAGATATCTTGAAATTTCAAGCCGAAACACTTAAAAAATAAAGCTAACCTTTAGGGAATACGAAAATTCCCATGAGCCTCAAAAAGTGCGAGAGAGGTGGATAGACACAGTATCACTCGCACTTGCATTCACTAAGCTAATGGCGAGATTAATTTTTTAAATCACGGCTTTAATTCTCAACCAGTTTTGCTCGTGTTTAGCTCAGAAAATCTTTAAAAAAAATTACGCAGGTGCCGACGTTTTTGGATTTTGCGTTATTGCTTCGTTTTAAACTTGAAATGTCAAAAACACGACTTTTTTCAAAATTGGCCACATGCGATATTCATCGGATTGGAATCTGATATAGTTTCGTTTGGAATCCCATTCAACTGAGCTTAAAAAGATATGAAATGAGTGAGTTATAACCTGCTTCAGGCAGCTTGAATCAGAGTTGCCGTTTTTCGTATAATTGATACACCGATGATTACTTTTTCAATACACCGATGATGATTCCACCGGTTGAGAAAAGATTACACAGTTCAGCTCAGTGTATAACTGTAATGTATAAGGAAACACTCTGATCTGTAATCTTAACTCAATCAGTGGAAACGCCGTTAATTATTTAATATATCCGCAATTTGTTTCAGTGTCATCGACGACTCCACTGATTGAGGAAAGATTACAAATGCGAGTATTTTCGTGCGTTACAGACATACACTGAACTGATTTTTGTAATCTTTTCTCAACCGGTTTAATCATAGACGCATTGAAAAATGTCATTAATTGTGCGCAAAACGGCAGCTCTGCACTGGCTTTGAATCGCCACGGTCACCACGGATGGCGCATGCCATTTTTATTTTAACGTTGAGTTTCGCAACTGCATACATGATACATGCATGCATGAACTGTGTATTTATATTAGATATGACAACTCCAGTTAATTGAAAACATATTTCCTTCTCAGAATCATCACTTTCGTTCGAAATGAGGTTGTATCACTTCAGCCATGAAAAGAGATAATTAAAATGAATAATAGAGGAAGGGCAAAAAAAGGAGGGAAAAAACCTGCGCACAGGACTTGAAGCTGTGATTCCTATTTTTTATGTTTGCCTCGCATTCGGAAGCGGTCGGTTGAAATGCATCATGAAAAAATGTAACCGAGGAAAAAAAAGGTTCGGAGCAAAGGTCCGACCTTTTGTGCGGCTTCAAAGATCGAGCAGCTTAGCTGGCTTGATGAATTCACGAAGGCGGGATGCGTGTATCAAATTTGTGTTCTGTAAGTACGTGCTACTTGAAAAGAAGGGGAACATATAAATATATAAGTATACTTTTTTTTATTATTACTTTTTATTTTTATTTTTTTATAAAACAAATTCAATCGTCTCTGTTCTAAAATTCAGATTCACCGCGTGAAAAGTTCAAGCCCTTTCTCAAATCCGATAGTGCCAGTCACAAAATGAAGGCGCGGGATTAATAGTTTGGTGCAATCGCGATTTATGCACCCACTTAATCGTCAGGGCTACATACCGATGCCCGCACCTTTTATACCCACACTGTGGGTATACTTTTATACACGGAAAAAAAAGATTAGTGAAAATGACCATACGGATAGCTGATTTTGGCACCTGCTAGATGTTATGGTAAACTTGACCAGAAGTATGGTACATTTACCGATACTTTGAGTAAACTCGACATGCAATCAGGTAACATCACTAGTACCTAGTCAAAACATAGTATACTTTTGATTAACCTTACCATAACATCGAGCAGGTGCCAAAATCAGGTATCCATATGGTTATTTTCACCGTAGTTTTTTTCCGTGTACCTACACTGTGGGTATAAAGGATGCAGCAGTGTTGCCAGATCGAGGGTAAAAAGCCGTATCGTCCCCCATTTAAATCAATGTAAAACGTACGGCTTTTTCACGTGGCAACACTGGGATGCAGTTCAGACACTCAGAGAAAAATACCACCCTCGTTTCAACTCGACCCCCATGGAAGTTATCGAAAAAGAGTTTCTATTTGCAAAATAGATGAGCCTTGAATCACAAAACTTCACGGTTTCTTGAGGAAGCTTCAAGGAAGGCTCAAAGGAAGTCAGAGCTGTATAACAACAATTCGTGGGACCCCGCGGCCGGGGAAAGAAAAATTTCGGGAACCTTCATAATTGAGTAAGCGGGGGGTGGGTGTGATCACTCCCACTGAGTAGGGGTTTGGGCCCCCGAGAAAATTTAGAATTTCGGACTTTTACAGGTGCTATTTCGAGCAATTCTTGGAACGAAGAATATAAGAGGGAAATAATGGGAGGGGAATTTTGAAAAAAAACCAACCCCCTAAATCTCCCTAAAATCGTACAAAGGTACGCTGGAAAACCAATTTTCAAGAAAATCGATGCAGATCGGATCCAAAACATTGGTACAAGATCGAAGAAATATATCTTCGAGATCGATTACTTCAAGATTTAGATCGAACGAGAAAACCGATCTCCTCACAGTACTTCATTTTATACGTGTTTTTCATTCCTCTGCTTAATTTTTACACATTTTTACAATTTTCAGTACTTTTGGCCAAGTGATTGTTTTGAAATAACGGTCCACCTCCCATTCTCAAAAAAAATGACCCACATTAAGTAAGTGTTGATCCCTCAAATGAAAATTACGCGTAAAGTTATCTGGAACCCAAATTTCAAGTAAATCGATGCAGAGGCCTGAAGCCTCCAAGATATCCGAGGATTTCAATGTAAAGGGGGAGAGGCACTTGGGGTTAGGTGTCATCCGAGAACTCCCGCTAATATTTTCACCACGGTCTACTAAGACATAAGGTATCATTTTGAGGCATTTTTTAAAAAAAAATCCGTGAGTACTTCGAAAGGGGCAAAAAATGCCTGTTTTTTAGTGTGGCTCTTTACCATTGGCGGATAAAAGGGGAGGGAAAAAGGGGCGATACTCCCCCTCCATTCAGCCAAAAAATGGTAAACAGAGGAGGGGGGGAGAGAAAGAAAAAAAAAATAAAAGGATGCCAAAGGGGGGTAAAAATCCAAAGTTCGCCCCCCTTCTGTTTGGGGGAACTGGATCCGCCAATGATCTTTACATGAATTTCAGTTACATTTACAGGAATTCTGATTGCATGGATACCAGGATTCAGGTCATGAAAGTAATAAACAGAATTCTTGCAACGTTAACCGGAAATTTTTCTCAGTGATGGTGCCAAGAGTGTTTGCTTTCGGTGTCATACTTCTACCTTAAACGATGATCGTCTCAAATGATTAGTGGAAAGCTTTTGCTGTTTTAAAAATTTAAAAATTTTTACTCTAAGGAAAAAAACGTATCATCCTACAGAAAATAGTACCTGTGTGCAGTCGTAGATCCTGTCCCCCGCTGATACAGAAACACTTGATTTAAATTCATAAAATTACTTTTGGCTCGCATCATTTTTTCTTTAATTAATAATCACATTTTTAACAAACAATGTAGGTACTTAAATTTACGACTGATGAGGAGTATAAGAAAGAGGTCACGCCACGCCACGCCCACCGCGCCATTCCATAATCATTTCTCAATTTTTGTGCAAGTGTTCGAACTTTATAATGGAGAGGAAAGAATTAACAACTCAAGCTGTTGGTATGTATTCCACACTTAAATGAGGCAGAGGAAAACTTCCAGTTGGAAGATCCTGTAAAATTTTAATACCCTCTGTTATTTTCGTTCACCTTTCGGGAAAACACCGCCATCTCTTTCTTGATTTTTTAATATTTTGTAAACTTTTTTATTATTATTCTTGTTTATACATTGTTATCCTAATTTGTTTATTTTTCTTTTTTAGACATAATTTTCTCACCTCTGTACACCCCCCTCCCCCTCCCCCCTCCATTCTTTATTATTTTTCGCATAAAGACCCATAAAAGTTTGCGGTTAATACGCGTGCCAGTTTATGATGTAAGACTGCTCTACCTTGAGACCGATGAACGGAATCCACATCATGCGCATCATTGAAGCACAAGGAATCTTTAAAACGGGTATTTTACAGCCTCTCAGCTTTGAATTAAGTCTCATTGAAAGCATACTTGAAAAAACCCTCCGAACAAAAAAAAAAAAAAAAAAAGTTTGAGAACTCTCAAGAAACCTCCCCCCTCCCGCGTCTGCGGTGTCTGGCCTTGTGCGTGTACATCAATCGAAGTGAAATCTTTTATTTCCCCCGTGCCTTTCTTCCAAACAGCCATTTTTCACAGATTTCTAGAGTGGTGTGTTGAAAGCAGGTGACTTCAAGGTTAGCGCCTTTCCATTGTATTTCACACTTTAAAAACATTTATTTATCCCCTGCGATGACTGAGCTACTTTACACCCCCATTAGGACGAAAGAAAGGGGAGCTTGCAGGTATAAATTTGACACCTCGATTCAAAACCTCTTCATGATGGATTCAATTTTTTATCGATTGTAATAAAATTTTAGTCTCAAGCATCAAAAAATAGAGAGAGCGAGTATGAAATAACTCTAATTGGGTAACTATACAGTGTGTTGAAAAACTGTTCCCGAATATTTCAGGGGCGCGAAAAAGTCAGCGCTTTTACCATGAAAAGCGGCAGTGAGTATGCAACCTGCCTCTCCGCTGCTTCTTCGGGCCGGCCGCAATGGTAAAAGCGCTGACTTTTCCACACTGTGCAGCGGTTATCTCGCTTAAAACGCGTCGTATCGAAAGAAACAAAGAGGACAAAAAAACTTTTTAAGGGTTTTCCGCATCTGGTTTCGGAAATTATTCTTCAAACTTTTAATCCGTAACAAAAAATTCGTGCCGTCAAATGTACAAATATTGCGTGAAAAGTGTAGTCAGACTCAATTTCTGAATTTCTCGAGGTCATTATTGGATTCTACACGTAAAATTACCACGAGACACCAATTTTTAGGACATTTGGTTCATGATAGTGGTCGCTATTCCAAAAAACCGTCAATTTTTTAAAACTTTGGGGGCTGTAGCTCAAAAGGGGGGGATTTTTGGACACATGTTTATAGGGAAACAAAGTCTTATTTTGACCTGTAGAATCCGCTCCTGAAATATTCGGGAACAGTTTTTCAACAACCTGTATATAATAAATCTATAGGGTAACTATAATAACTCTAAAAGTAAGCATGTTGTTTACTTTTGCTACGAGAATACGGTACCTTGATTCTCAGTGAGAATAACAAACTATAGCCTGAGGCGCAAGATTTTTAGGGGCGCAAAGTTTTGAGGGACATTTTTCACTGAGAGGCGACCTCAAGCCCCCTAGGACTCAAGAATAATTGAGAAGCAAAAGTAAAATACGAACCAAAAAGAAATAAACTGTAGGGAACACCCTACGAACACTTTCTCCCTCCATTTTTATCTGGGGAGACCCCCAGACCCCCCTTTAGATATCTGGGGGAGACCCCCAACCCCCTTTAGAATTCTGGGAGAGACTTCTAGACTCCCATCAAATTTAAAATATTTTCATCTCTGGACATAATTCGGCCTTCAATTCGAAGCGTTTGCGATTTTGCAGAGAAGCTGTACGAATAGTTGCCTACTTCATCCTTTGAAGGATGGGTTTTGAACTGTGGATCTTTAAAATAATTTTTTAGTTTGGTAGATTAAACCCCCTTTAAAGATGTTCTTTGTTTGTAGATTGTGTACACCAAATGTCAACAAAATTCATCCATCCATTTTCTTTATAAGTTTAATTTTCTTTGGATATTCTATTTTTTGGGTTTAGATGGAACAGCTATTTTGCCTTTAAACTGTCTCAGACTTAAGAAGAGTTGTATATTATAGTTTTACATTGAAAAGAAATCCCTGCATGGGTTGGTTGCAAACTTTTTGTTGCATTTGTCATCAAACATAATTGAGTCATAATTGAATTTCTTATTCCAAGTATTACGATTATTTTCTTATTTGCTTGGTTTCAAAGATTTTTGCTCGATCGCACCTATATTGGCCCTTGAAACGGTCTTAAAGGTTTTTGATGATGACTGTATGATAGGAATATTTTAGTGGGTCAGTAAGTAACATATTATGTTTGTGCAAAGTTTCATCAAAATTCATCCCATGAATGATTGACTCCAAGTTTTAACATTAATTCCCCGCTTTAATTCATGTTTTTGGATCGAACACCCTTTTTTGATTTTTAAACTCTCTTAAGTGTTGTATATTGTATCTGTAAGGAATACTTTCTTTTATAGACTAATTGTAGATTGTATTTGCCAGTTTTTATAAAAATTCATTGGACCAAACCTGAATTATCCCAATTAATAGGATCATGTTTTTATTTGCTTATATTCCCATATTTTTTTCTCAATCCCACCTACATTGCCTCTTGAAAAGGTTTTATCAGTTGTGTATGGTGACTAAGAAAGGAAAATATCTTAGTATTTTGATAGTGGATTGTGTGTACAAAAGTTTTTATCAAAATTCATTGAGCCATAATTGATTGACTCCAAGTTTAAAGATTAATTTCTCACGATAATTCCATTTTTTGGCTCGAGCGCACCGATTTTGATTTTTTAAACAGTCTTAAGGGCTGTATATTGTAATGATAAGAAATTCTATATAAAGTAGAGTAAATGTAGGTAGGTAGATTGTTTGTGCCGGATTTAATTAAAATTAATTGGACCTAACCCGAATTATCTCAATAAGTAGGATTATGTTTTTATTTGCTTAATTGGTCTTATTTTTTCTCAATCGCACCTATATGGTCCCTTAAAATGGTCCAAAGGATTTATTATGATGATAGTGAGAAGAAAATATTTTAGTACAGTGGTAGTACATTGTGTATACAAAGTTTCATCAAAATTCATCCAGCTTTTAGTAATTGGCACTGATATACAAGATTAATTTCTCACTTTTATTCCATTTTTTGGCTCGAACACCCTAAATTGATTTTTTAAACGGTCTTAAGGGTTATTTTACCGAACTATAAGGGGTTGATTTTACTGTGGGCTGGTTGTAGAATGTTTTTACAAATTTTCTTCCAAATCCAAAGATCCAATATTGAAATATTTAAATTTTTCTCTTTTTTGACCCATTTTCCCATTGATTTTAATGGAAACCATTTTTCTTCCATAACTAACCTAAAAATTAAAATTTTAAAAAAACAAAAAAGTCCTTCTGGAGAATGTTACAAGCAACATCTCTGCAAAATTTGGATGCATGAGGATCAATAGTTCAAAAGTTATGCTGGATTTCACGTTCTTGACTACAGACAGACGGACGGACAGACAGACGCCACAGAAATTTTGTGCATTTACTCCTCCCTACCACATATGGTTCAGAAATATTGAAATATCATGGATGGATGTTCTTTAGGATAGTATTAGGCATGATAAGAGCCAATTATTTTATAATTATCATGATTGACTTAGTCGCAGCGGGCCAAGTATCGAAACAAAATTCATCAAAAATCTCTGCGCCATCGCAATACTTTCTCAATTTTTCTAATTTCATTAGAGTGAGAAAGTAAAAAGGTCATCACATTTTTTTTTAACACCATTTTGAAATCTGTATCTTTTGATGAACGAGGATGAAGAGTGGGAGGAGGAGAAGGGGGAGCTGGGGTAGAGGTAGAAAGAGGGAGCGGGTCAGTTGAAATCGCCGTTCTGAGTTACCTTCATAATGGCGAAGGGGGTGACACCCAACATTAGCCCCCCCCCCCCCCATTCCCCTCAGCCGACGCGACTCCCGCGCCACTGCAGGCATCAGTGTGTTTCGACGTATATCTATTCAAAGGATTATTATATCGGCGAGGACTCCACAAGAAGACGACCATCAGAATAGAACAGTGGCGGATCCAGCCCTCGCAAACGGGGGGGGCGAACTTGGGATTTTCGCCCCTAAATGACCCCCTTTTCTTGTTTTCGCTCTTGCTTTCCCCCTTCCTCTCCCCTATTTACCGATTTTTTTGGCGAAACGGGGGGGGCGATCGCCCCCTTCGCCCCCCCCCTGTATCCGCCAATGGGACAGAACAGGTACTGCGCTTTAGACTCACTGCTAAATTACCTAAATGAACAGCAGCCTAGAGAGTCCTACGCTAGACATCTACAGTTTGATTACTTTGATTTGATTTGATTATAAGTGGTGTGAATGAATGACTGCTTGCTCCAAGGAACGTGTCTTATTTTATTGACTTTTAGAAAGACACTTTTCGAGCAAGGAGGAGCTTTGGCATGATTTAAACAATATTTTTACTTGGCGTTAGTTGGACTCATTTAGGCAGTGGCGTCGCGTGCAATACGGCAACAATGTATTCTATCCATTTAAACTCATGTAAAATATCGAATTCAGGGGGTTCACAGTAGACAAGGAAAATTCAATATATTTAATGAGTTTCAATGGAGCACAGGGAAAAAAAAAGATTAGTGAAAATAACCATACGGATACCTGATTTTGGCACCTGCTAGATGTTATGGTAAACTTGACCAGAAGTATGGTACATTTACCGATACTTTGAGTAAATTCGACATGCAATCAGGTAACATCACCTAGTACCTAGTCAAAACATAGTATACTTTTGATTAACCTTACCATAACATCGAGCAGGTGCCAAAATCAGGTATCCATATGGTTATTTTCACCGTAGTTTTTTTCCGTGTACCTACACTGTGGGTATAAAGGATGCAGCAGTGTTGCCAGATCGAGGGTAAAAAGCCGTATCGTCCCCCATTTAAATCAATGTAAAACGTACGGCTTTTTCACGTAGCAACACTGGGATGCAGTTCAGACACTCAGAGAAAAATACCACCCTCGTTTCAACTCGACCCCCATGGAAGTTATCGTAAAAGAGTTTCTATTTGCAAAATAGATGAGCCTTGAATCACAAAACTTCACGGTTTCTTGAGGAAGCTTCAAGGAAGGCTCAAAGGAAGTCAGAGCTGTATAACAACAATTCGTGGGACCCCGCGGCCGGGGAAAGATAAATTTCGGGAACCTTCATAATTGAGTAAGCTGGGGGTGGGTGTGATCACTCCCACTGAGTAGGGGTTTGGGCCCCCGAGAAAATTTAGAATTTCGGACTTTTACAGGTGCTATTTCGAGCAATTCTTGGAACGAAGAATATAAGAGGGAAATAATGGGAGGGGAATTTTGAAAAAAAACCAACCCCCTAAATCTCCCTAAAATCGTACAAAGGTACGCTGGAAAACCAATTTTCAAGAAAATCGATGCAGATCGGATCCAAAACATTGGTACAAGATCGAAGAAATATATCTTCGAGATCGATTACTTCAAGATTTAGATCGAACGAGAAAACCGATCTCCTCACAGTACTTCATTTTATACGTGTTTTTCATTCCTCTGCTTAATTTTTACACATTTTTACAATTTTCAGTACTTTTGGCCAAGTGATTGTTTTGAAATAACGGTCCACCTCCCATTCTAAAAAAAAATGACCCACATTAAGTAAGTGTTGATCCCTCAAATGAAAATTACGCGTAAAGTTATCTGGAACCCAAATTTCAAGTAAATCGATGCAGAGGCCTGAAGCCTCCAAGATATCCGAGGATTTCAATGTAAAGGGGGAGAGGCACTTGGGGTTAGGTGTCATCCGAGAACTCCCGCTAATATTTTCACCACGGTCTACTAAGACATAAGGTATCATTTTGAGGCATGTTTTAAAAAAAAATCCGTGAGTACTTCGAAAGGGGCAAAAAATGCCTGTTTTTTAGTGTGGCTCTTTACCATTGGCGGATATAAGGGAGGGAAAAAGGGGCGATACTCCCCCTCCATTCAGCCAAAAAATGGTAAACAGAGGAGGGGGGAGAGAAAGAGAAAAAAAATAAAAGGATGCCAAAGGGGGGTAAAAATCCAAAGTTCGCCCCCCTTCTGTTTGGGGGAACTGGATCCGCCAATGATCTTTACATGAATTTCAGTTACATTTACAGGAATTCTGATTGCATGGATACCAGGATTCAGGTCATGAAAGTAATAAACAGAATTCTTGCAACGTTAACCGGAAATTTTTCTCAGTGATGGTGCCAAGAGTGTTTGCTTTCGGTGTCATACTTCTACCTTAAACGATGATCGTCTCAAATGATTAGTGGAAAGCTTTTGCTGTTTTAAAAATTTAAAAATTTTTACTCTAAGGAAAAAAACGTATCATCCTACAGAAAATAGTACCTGTGTGCAGTCGTAGATCCTGTCCCCCGCTGATACAGAAACACTTGATTTAAATTCATAAAATTACTTTTGGCTCGCATCATTTTTTCTTTAATTAATAATCACATTTTTAACAAACAATGTAGGTACTTAAATTTACGACTGATGAGGAGTATAAGAAAGAGGTCACGCCACGCCACGCCCACCGCGCCATTCCATAATCATTTCTCAATTTTTGTGCAAGTGTTCGAACTTTATAATGGAGAGGAAAGAATTAACAACTCAAGCTGTTGGTATGTATTCCACACTTAAATGAGGCAGAGGAAAACTTCCAGTTGGAAGATCCTGTAAAATTTTAATACCCTCTGTTATTTTCGTTCACCTTTCGGGAAAACACCGCCATCTCTTTCTTGATTTTTTAATATTTTGTAAACTTTTTTATTATTATTCTTGTTTATACATTGTTATCCTAATTTGTTTATTTTTCTTTTTTAGACATAATTTTCTCACCTCTGTACACCCCCCTCCCCCTCCCCCCTCCATTCTTTATTATTTTTTGCATAAAGACCCATAAAAGTTTGCGGTTAATACGCGTGCCAGTTTATGATGTAAGACTGCTCTACCTTGAGACCGATGAACGGAATCCACATCATGCGCATCATTGAAGCACAAGGAATCTTTAAAACGGGTATTTTACAGCCTCTCAGCTTTGAATTAAGTCTCATTGAAAGCATACTTGAAAAAACCCTCCGAACAAAAAAAAAAAAAAAAAAGTTTGAGAACTCTCAAGAAACCTCCCCCCTCCCGCGTCTGCGGTGTCTGGCCTTGTGCGTGTACATCAATCGAAGTGAAATCTTTTATTTCCCCCGTGCCTTTCTTCCAAACAGCCATTTTTCACAGATTTCTAGAGTGGTGTGTTGAAAGCAGGTGACTTCAAGGTTAGCGCCTTTCCATTGTATTTCACACTTTAAAAACATTTATTTATCCCCTGCGATGACTGAGCTACTTTACACCCCCATTAGGACGAAAGAAAGGGGAGCTTGCAGGTATAAATTTGACACCTCGATTCAAAACCTCTTCATGATGGATTCAATTTTTATCGATTGTAATAAAATTTTAGTCTCAAGCATCAAAAAATAGAGAGAGCGAGTATGAAATAACTCTAATTGGGTAACTATACAGTGTGTTGAAAAACTGTTCCCGAATATTTCAGGGGCGCGAAAAAGTCAGCGCTTTTACCATGAAAAGCGGCAGTGAGTATGCAACCTGCCTCTCCGCTGCTTCTTCGGGCCGGCCGCAATGGTAAAAGCGCTGACTTTTCCACACTGTGCAGCGGTTATCTCGCTTAAAACGCGTCGTATCGAAAGAAACAAAGAGGACAAAAAATCTTTTTAAGGGTTTTCCGCATCTGGTTTCGGAAATTATTCTTCAAACTTTTAATCCGTAACAAAAAATTCGTGCCGTCAAATGTACAAATATTGCGTGAAAAGTGTAGTCAGACTCAATTTCTGAATTTCTCGAGGTCATTATTGGATTCTACACGTAAAATTACCACGAGACACCAATTTTTAGGACATTTGGTTCATGATAGTGGTCGCTATTCCAAAAAAACCGTCAATTTTTTAAAACTTTGGGGGCTGTAGCTCAAAAGGGGGGGATTTTTGGACACATGTTTATAGGGAAACAAAGTCTTATTTTGACCTGTAGAATCCGCTCCTGAAATATTCGGGAACAGTTTTTCAACAACCTGTATATAATAAATCTATAGGGTAACTATAATAACTCTAAAAGTAAGCATGTTGTTTACTTTTGCTACGAGAATACGGTACCTTGATTCTCAGTGAGAATAACAAACTATAGCCTGAGGCGCAAGATTTTTAGGGGCGCAAAGTTTTGAGGGACATTTTTCACTGAGAGGCGACCTCAAGCCCCCTAGGACTCAAGAATAATTGAGAAGCAAAAGTAAAATACGAACCAAAAAGAAATAAACTGTAGGGAACACCCTACGAACACTTTCTCCCTCCATTTTTATCTGGGGGAGACCCCCAGACCCCCCTTTAGATATCTGGGGGAGACCCCCAACCCCCTTTAGAATTCTGGGAGAGACTTCTAGACTCCCATCAAATTTAAAATATTTTCATCTCTGGACATAATTCGGCCTTCAATTCGAAGCGTTTGCGATTTTGCAGAGAAGCTGTACGAATAGTTGCCTACTTCATCCTTTGAAGGATGGGTTTTGAACTGTGGATCTTTAAAATAATTTTTTTGTTTGGTAGATTAAACCCCCCTTTAAAGATGTTCTTTGTTTGTAGATTGTGTACACCAAATGTCAACAAAATTCATCCATCCATTTTCTTTATAAGTTTAATTTTCTTTGGATATTCTATTTTTGGGTTTAGATGGAACAGCTATTTTGCCTTTAAACTGTCTCAGACTTAAGAAGAGTTGTATATTATAGTTTTACATTGAAAAGAAATCCCTGCATGGGTTGGTTGCAAACTTTTTGTTGCATTTGTCATCAAACATAATTGAGTCATAATTGAATTTCTTATTCCAAGTATTACGATTATTTTCTTATTTGCTTGGTTTCAAAGATTTTTGCTCGATCGCACCTATATTGGCCCTTGAAACGGTCTTAAAGGTTTTTGATGATGACTGTATGATAGGAATATTTTAGTGGGTCAGTAAGTAACATATTATGTTTGTGCAAAGTTTCATCAAAATTCATCCCATGAATGATTGACTCCAAGTTTTAACATTAATTCCCCGCTTTAATTCATGTTTTTGGATCGAACACCCTTTTTTGATTTTTAAACTCTCTTAAGTGTTGTATATTGTATCTGTAAGGAATACTTTCTTTTATAGACTAATTGTAGATTGTATTTGCCAGTTTTTATAAAAATTCATTGGACCAAACCTGAATTATCCCAATTAATAGGATCATGTTTTTATTTGCTTATATTCCCATATTTTTTTCTCAATCCCACCTACATTGCCTCTTGAAAAGGTTTTATCAGTTGTGTATGGTGACTAAGAAAGGAAAATATCTTAGTATTTTGATAGTGGATTGTGTGTACAAAAGTTTTTATCAAAATTCATTGAGCCATAATTGATTGACTCCAAGTTTAAAGATTAATTTCTCACGATAATTCCATTTTTTGGCTCGAGCGCACCGATTTTGATTTTTTAAACAGTCTTAAGGGCTGTATATTGTAATGATAAGAAATTCTATATAAAGTAGAGTAAATGTAGGTAGGTAGATTGTTTGTGCCGGATTTAATTAAAATTAATTGGACCTAACCCGAATTATCTCAATAAGTAGGATTATGTTTTTATTTGCTTAATTGGTCTTATTTTTTCTCAATCGCACCTATATGGTCCCTTAAAATGGTCCAAAGGATTTATTATGATGATAGTGAGAAGAAAATATTTTAGTACAGTGGTAGTACATTGTGTATACAAAGTTTCATCAAAATTCATCCAGCTTTTAGTAATTGGCACTGATATACAAGATTAATTTCTCACTTTTATTCCATTTTTTGGCTCGAACGCCCTAAATTGATTTTTTAAACGGTCTTAAGGGTTATTTTACCGAACTATAAGGGGTTGATTTTACTGTGGGCTGGTTGTAGAATGTTTTTACAAATTTTCTTCCAAATCCAAAGATCCAATATTGAAATATTTAAATTTTTCTCTTTTTTGACCCATTTTCCCATTGATTTTAATGGAAACCATTTTTCTTCCATAACTAACCTAAAAATTAAAATTTTAAAAAAACAAAAAAGTCCTTCTGGAGAATGTTACAAGCAACATCTCTGCAAAATTTGGATGCATGAGGATCAATAGTTCAAAAGTTATGCTGGATTTCACGTTCTTGACTACAGACAGACGGACGGACAGACAGACGCCACAGAAATTTTGTGCATTTACTCCTCCCTACCACATATGGTTCAGAAATATTGAAATATCATGGATGGATGTTCTTTAGGATAGTATTAGGCATGATAAGAGCCAATTATTTTATAATTATCATGATTGACTTAGTCGCAGCGGGCCAAGTATCGAAACAAAATTCATCAAAAATCTCTGCGCCATCGCAATACTTTCTCAATTTTTCTAATTTCATTAGAGTGAGAAAGTAAAAAGGTCATCACATTTTTTTTTAACACCATTTTGAAATCTGTATCTTTTGATGAACGAGGATGAAGAGTGGGAGGAGGAGAAGGGGGAGCTGGGGTAGAGGTAGAAAGAGGGAGCGGGTCAGTTGAAATCGCCGTTCTGAGTTACCTTCATAATGGCGAAGGGGTGACACCCAACATTAGCCCCCCCCCCATTCCCCTCAGCCGACGCGACTCCCGCGCCACTGCAGGCATCAGTGTGTTTCGACGTATATCTATTCAAAGGATTATTATATCGGCGAGGACTCCACAAGAAGACGACCATCAGAATAGAACAGTGGCGGATCCAGCCCTCGCAAACGGGGGGGGCGAACTTGGGATTTTCGCCCCTAAATGACCCCCTTTTCTTGTTTTCGCTCTTGCTTTCCCCCTTCCTCTCCCCTATTTACCGATTTTTTTGGCGAAACGGGGGGGGCGATCGCCCCCTTCGCCCCCCCCCTGTATCCGCCAATGGGACAGAACAGGTACTGCGCTTTAGACTCACTGCTAAATTACCTAAATGAACAGCAGCCTAGAGAGTCCTACGCTAGACATCTACAGTTTGATTACTTTGATTTGATTTGATTATAAGTGGTGTGAATGAATGACTGCTTGCTCCAAGGAACGTGTCTTATTTTATTGACTTTTAGAAAGACACTTTTCGAGCAAGGAGGAGCTTTGGCATGATTTAAACAATATTTTTACTTGGCGTTAGTTGGACTCATTTAGGCAGTGGCGTCGCGTGCAATACGGCAACAATGTATTCTATCCATTTAAACTCATGTAAAATATCGAATTCAGGGGGTTCACAGTAGACAAGGAAAATTCAATATATTTAATGAGTTTCAATGGAGCACACGGAAAAAAAAGATTAGTGAAAATAACCATACGGATACCTGATTTTGGCACCTGCTAGATGTTATGGTAAACTTGACCAGAAGTATGGTACATTTACCGATACTTTGAGTAAATTCGACATGCAATCAGGTAACATCACCTAGTACCTAGTCAAAACATAGTATACTTCTGGTTAACATTACCATAACATCTAGCAGGTGCCAAAATCAGGTATCCGTATGGTTATTTTCACCGTAGTTTTTTCCGTGCAGTTGCATTGTTGCCAGATGGCACGCGACGCCACTGCATTTAGGCCCGTGCAATACTTTGGGATTCGGGAACTAACCGTCAATTTAATCATTTCAAAATGAAAATAAAACTATGTAGAGAGTTAGTGCCCAGTAGCATGTTTGTTTTTCCGAAATACCTACAAACAAAAAATTCAATTTCGTTTGAGAATAAGAGAGGTTGTTCGATAGAGAGGAGTTTCGTTTGATTACGATCGTCATTTCACTCTATGACCTCCAATACAGATGCTTTCCTTAATTAATTGCTTCAAAATGGAATAAGATTTTTTCGCCAATGAAATATTGATGCTACTGGACACCTAAATTTCTACAAATAAGTTTTATTTTTGTTTTGAAGCTATTAAGATGCTTTTATTGGATGATTAGTAGCCAAATGGTGGTGGACACCTCATGGAAGAATGGTTGCATTCCAAAAATCACGAAAACCCAACAACTCTTATAACTTCAAAATGTAGTTTTTACGTTCGGTCCCTGTGAAGTGTGAGACGTGAGTGTTGTGAGTGCTGTTATGGGTCGACGGCATATAATTTTGTAACAGGCTCCGAAAAGTGTCCTCGCGGTGCGGTAAATAGAAATAAATAAATTAAGTTATTTTTCGATAATCTAATGAACGAAGTGGAGTGGACAAAACAACTAATAATAAACAAATGACTCCCTGAGGAGGAACTCACGCGAAAGGTATTCAGTGTGAATTTGATAGTTTCGATTTGTTTCACACATGCCATTTTGATTTCACCCTGCTGCTACGCGAAGTGCACGGAAATTAGGAGATAAATTAATCAAGATAGGTACCCACGAACGAGTGGATAAACAAAATAAATAATGAAAAGCTTGGACGCAGCGGCACAGAACTATAGCACTAAATAATGGATAAAATCCGTGGTTGTGTCATGCTGTGCCGCCTATCCTCAGCGTCGATTCCAAATGCTCGTTTCTCGCTATTTCCCGCTGTTTAAGTGGCGATGGTGTAAGGGAGGGGGTGTAGGAGGATGAGGATGAGGGTGAGGGGGTGTTAGAACTTCAGTGGAAGGGGAAGGGGGCAATGAAGCATCTGAGGGAGGAGAAACCACCACTGACTGTATATTGACAAACGCAGCTCTGCTCCGAGGCCTAATCAACTAATCAACATCGCCCTCTTCCGCACGACGTTGTCCATTTACCCCCAGAGAGCGCTTCAGGGGCGGTGCTGCTGACTGTAGAGATAAAATTTTCAGAATTTTGCGGGGAGTTATCCCCCCTCTTTTCACCGACAAGCTTTTCTACAATCATTGCAGTATCGTAAAAATATCAGTAAAAATGCCGCTCTGTAGTTACATGAATCTGTTTGTATAAGTGTTTCTTTCTTCTGACTGTGAAGAGCTTTTTATATTTTCCTTTTTAATTCTTAAAATCAAGCATAAAATGTTCATAATATGATTACCTGGAATGTGTAGTACATTGTACAATCGACAAATTAAAGAATGCCAAATGATGAGATGACTCGCACCCCAGAGTTTGGTTCATGTAAACTATAACTGCAATACTTATCACAATAAGTTTAAGCATTGCAGGTGGCCTATCGATTACCGAAGCCAAAATCCAAGGCGTCGCGTCGTCTAACGTTCTTTGATTCGTTATTGACTATACTACATTGTACAATGATCAATAAAAAGCGGCCGCTGAAGCACGCCCGGTTGTCCGCCATTAAATCAAATATATGGCGTCAGGGCTGCCGTTTTAAGGAAAATATTATATCAGTCGATAAAAAACCCATGAACATACTGAAAGGAAAGTGGCCGAATCTGTAATCTTCTCGGTCACCATTGGAATCATGGTTGAACTCAGGAATACTCTGATCAGGGTTATGCCGAGGGGGGGGGGGGTCAGCAACCTTGTCCCAGGTGGCACTTTCCGGGGGCGGTAAAACGGTAAAACTAGGATGAACAAAAAAAGAAAGTCATCCAATTAAAAAAAAAAAAAAAAAAAAAAAAAAAAATATAGAAATTGGCATTTAAGAATGGGCGAGCAAAAATACAACAAAACAAAAGCGGCAGTTTCCAGAGGACAGCAAAGTTACAATCCCCTGCCATCATATTCCACGGATCAAAACTTAGCCTACGCAAGCATCTTTGCGCTATGGGAATTTTACACCGGGAAAAATATCCCTGTCAAATCAACCAGAATTCCGTTTTAGGAAAGTAATAAACGGAGTTCTTGTTAAAGTAACCGTAATTATTGTTGAAATAACCGGACGTGCGACTAAAATCAGAATTCTAGCTACGCAATTTTCGGAATTCCGGTTAGAAAATTGTTTATGAGAATTTTTGTTACGGCAACAGGGAATTTTTCTCAGTGTATGTCGCAGAGATATTGGCCAATCGAATCTCAAAGACTATAATTAAGATGCAAGTTTATTGCCCTCAGGGTTCGGCAAAATATTCCATCGGCCAAATACAATACAAAACAAGTTGGAACTTGCAACACTGGAACAGTGTTAGCAAAGAGAGCATGAGTGTCGGCCGTAAATCATTGTAAGTGTGGAGTTCCATATTGATAGTACAAAACTGCGACAAATTCAATCGCAACGCTGCATTTGTGTTTGTATAACAGTGATCGCTGTAAAAATAACTTGATAGGTCAAAGTGGGAATGAAAATTTACTTATAGCGTGTTGAAACAGTTGTTCACGAGGCGAGGTGAATACTGTGGTTTTGAAAATCGATTTCGATAGTGATAGTTCCTTTAAAATCGGATGACGCAATACCAATCCTAGCAAGCCGCAAAGTATAGTTTAGTTATTTGGGACTTTTTTAGATTTCTCTCGCCTGAACCAAAGTCATCAGGAAGGAAATTCTTAATACCAATCCTAGCAAGCCGGAAAGTCTATTCTAGTTATTTGGGACTTCTATAGAATTTTCCTCGCTTGAACCAAAGTCATCACGATGGAAATTCTTCGTCTTTATGGTTTCAGCTCTTTTTGTCTCAGATTAAAAAATGAATGTTAATATTGATCAAATGTCATCCGACACTCATCAAGGCCCTTAAGGAACGTAATATGAACTTGAAAAAAGCTCATTCGATTTTTAAGGGAGCTTAAACGGTCCATGAGAGACGAAATTCGCGGATACAGAGTATCCACAGCTTATTTCAATGTTCGATCTGACAAGACCGTGCGCCTTTGAAAAATCGATATCTCGATAGTGAATCGATGTATTGCAATTCGGTTTGCACCGATCGAAAGCGCTTGCTTGTGACTGACAACCTCGAAAATTTCAGATCAATCCGAGTTTATTTAATGACCTTACAGGACCTCTCGCGGCCGCAGTTAGACATTTCTTGTCAGAGTTACGCTGAAACGGGGAGTAGTTCCCCCCTAAGATGATATTTTTTGGCTCGAAACTGCATTGGGCCCTCTCGGGACATCATTGGGACCCGAAAAAAAGCGGAACCGATATAATACGGCACACGACTGGTTCGTGAGAGACGAAATTCGCCTTTTTCCAGCCTCCAGCGCCCCTCTAAGGTCGATCTGACAAGACCGCGCGCCTTTGAAAAATCGATATCTCGAGAACGAATCGATGGATTGCGCACTGCGGTTTGGATTGGGCGGTAGCTTCAGCTTTTAGATAATTCTTGAAAAAAATTCAGATCCATCCAAGTTTTAAACGGATCTTATGGGACCTCCCGCGGCCGCAGTGAGACATTGTACGTGAGACTTACGCTGGAGTTGGGGCCACCCCCCCCCCCCCCCCCCCCCCGATATAGACTTTATCGGTCCGACATTTGTCAGGGCCCTTAATGAACTTCATGTGAACTCAAAAAACTCACATATGACTTCTCACGGCGCATGCTAGGTCCATGAGAGTCGAAATTCGCGGATTTTAGAGAATCTTAGATTTCTGACCCTATACCGCGCGCCTTTGAAAAATCGATATCTCGAGAGTAAATCGATGTATCGCAATCCGGTTTGGACCGATCAAAAGAGTAAGCTTACCGGTACTCGCCGTTAAAATTTTGGATCCATCTGATTTCATTTTGAGACCTTACTTGAGTTACTTGGACCCCAGTTGGAATTATTTTTTCGGAGTTACGCTGGCAAGGGGGTCGCTCCCTCTCTTGGAAAACTGTGGAGGGGGCCCTTTGCTGGGGCATACATTCTATTTTTCATTTTTTTTTTTTTTTTTTTTTTTTTTTTTTTTTTTTTTTTTTTTTTTTAATTTTATATTTGTGTCTAATCTAAGTTGGGGGAAGAGGAGGAGAGTACCTGCAAGTCAACCGGCAATTTACTTTTGATAGTGGCTGCGGGTCGAGGGTGCGGATTGCGGACTTTTAACTTGTTGTGGGGTTTACAGGGTGGCCGTGTCTAAACTTATGAGAAAAGAAGGCAACCACAGACCGGAAGAACGTTCAATTTCTGGTTCAAGGACCATGGACAAAGACATGGGCACCCGCAAAACAATTGCCCGGAGGGGCAACTTTTTGAATGTCAATGGAAGGTCTAGGGGACTTCACTTAGAGACGGGCAAGTCTAGAGAACCCCCCCCCCCCCACTTCCGCCCAAAATAGAAAATAAATCAATTATCCTTCCAAATGGTAGAAATTGTAAGTGATTGTAGCATGTAGTTGTATCAAAAGTAATTCTATTTTTGAAGTGTTTGATATTATGAATAAAGTGACAGCATCAGATGATAGAAATAGTAAAAAGCTAAGTACAACTATTCCTTCTTTATTTTCATTGTCCTGATGAATTCTAAGAGTTAACCTATTTAAATTAACAAAACCAAACTCTTGCCTATACATTCTCTAATCATGTAATTATCGACCAGAGGATTCTGAATTTTCAAGGAAGTTCGCAAAATTCTCGTTGCCAACGGTAGTTGCCAATGTAGACACGTTCATACTAGTAGATTTTAAAACTTCTTTCGGCGAGGGAGATGACGGGTGGGAAGGATGATGTCGTCTGAATCAGGAGGGGGTGGGGTAAAAATCGGGGGGAGGTCTAGATCTGGGGGGGAGAGGAATCCTGAAACTGGGGGGCGAGCTGTATAGTGGCAAGGGGTGGTTGGGCACCACTGTTTGGGGGGGGGGGCTACTTCCCGCCCTGCCCCCCCTAAATTACGCCCCCTATTAAAATTGTAAAGTAAACTAAGAATAAAGTTTGTTAACTCTTACTCCTTTCGTTATTATTTGATCTTCGAATGTTCCGATTCTTTTTTATTGTAAAGTTTTGATTTTTCTGAATTAGGGGGGGGGCGCCGCGCCGCCCCTCGGGGAGCGCCCATTGACAGATAAGGGAGAAAGGTAAGTGTGGGAAAGCGCACGGGAATCCGGCGTAGTGTGCCGCAAAAATTACTACCAATGGCGGATCCAGAAAATTCTTTTAGGGGGGGGGGCTTCACGCCTATGAATTTTCAAATTTGCAGAGAGGAATTTATGGGATTTTTTCTGTTGAAAAAAGGCAAAGGCTACCGTGAGTTGGGGGGGGGCGTGCCTTTCCCGAATCCGCCGCTGATTACCATGTAACACTGGGCCACGATGACCGATGTCGCATAAAACCAGGTAGAAGACCCGTGGCGGGCGTGGCATCCGTGATAGCTGTGAACTTGGGATGAAGTAGATGGACACACATCATTCATGCAATCTGCACAACGCGGCAAGCAACTGTTGTAGGCGTAGGTGCAGTAGTTCGTGGGGAGGGCAAAGGGGACGGGAGGTCGTCGCAAAACCATGGACGAAGATATAACTAAGGACTGCCGGCTGTTGTTAGTCCTGTTTTGCTCTCGACCCCAGCGCTCCAAGCAGCGGCCAGCTGAACTACTCTTTCAAGTGAGCGATCCTGGCGATGTGTCCATGCTCACATGCTGTGCTACTGCTAAAACCGTTGTTGGAGTTGGTCTGTTATGGCATGGCTGTCAACTGTTGTCGGCGACCCAAGAGGATCAGATAACTCAGTATCTCAATGGAAGATCGAAAGCAAGGGAAATTCAGAATCAACTTTGGACAAGGTAACAGAAATCATCAGCAAATTAAAAGAGTCGCCTGATCTCTACTAATAAAACAAATGTCTATGTACTCTTTCTTGTTTGATTCCGTTTTGAGGTTAATTGTGATGTATAGTATTTCAGTCCTTGATTAATCATTTTCGACAATTCAGGAATCTTTCAAGAAATACTCCAGACGTTTGCTTTTTAGCGGATTTTGCTTCCTTTTAATTCGCTGATCATTTGTTCCCTTCGTTCAATCGTGATTCAAATTACCTACACGGTATACATTTGCGGGAAGGCATGGGAGAAAGGGAGCTGGAGCGGCCACCGCTGCAGCGGTTCGCTTTTAGTTGACCCTTATTGCTGCTTGGAGCGCTGCGGTCGCGCTCGAAAACCCGCTAACAGGTTTTAACACGGGCGGAGATAGGAGTCGGCAGTCCTTAGTTATATCTTCGTCCATGGCTCGGAAGGGTCTTAAAATTTTCCTTAGGATTTGATCTAGAACGCAACGTTCTTACATTTTCGAAAAGTTAACTCTAGCTCTCGCAATTAACGATTAAAGGCGGAAAAAGCATGGTTTCTGGACCGCGGAACAGTGACGTTATCTAGCGGATGAGAATCTTACTACAGGTCGCTGAGGATTCACCTTAAAACGCAACGCCGATCGCGTTCCCCAAACGAACTCTTTTAGCGGACCGAAACATCAACAAAACAGGATTGGAAATTTGAAATCATCTAAATGCATTTTAAATCGCAGAATACACGAAACATGGACACAATCCTCTGATATAAAACCCCAATATCTCATACAGAAGATTTCGTTGAAGTCTGATCCAAATTAGTAACGTAATTACATTCCCAAAAATGCTTAACCTCAATCTTGGCCAAAAACTCCCGCCACAAAGAAAAAGCGACAAATTGGGAGGACACCGGATTGGCGGAATCACATGGGTCAATCGGTCCTCGAGGACCCGTTCTCGATACTGAAACCAAGCGATCCCCCGAGCGGACCCCCGAACCATGCCGTTCCTATAAGAAAAGCATTATTGACCTTGTAGAAACGATTTCAATAGAGCATGACACTCATGCTCTAAAAAAAAAACGGCAAAGTTTTGACTCCACCGCACCTTCATGGAAACCAAGATCTACCCTGGTTAAACTGACGAATCTGTCTGTTGCCAGATTAACATCAAGAATCGTTCAAATTTCCCTGAATCGATTGAACCCGTGACATCAGATGGAGATGGAAGAGATTCGAAGACGAGCATTTTTTGCCGAGGACAACTTTTTATATAAATGCGGGATGTCTCCGCTGAATTGAAAGTTACATCTTCTTTGCGGGAGAAATATAAATCTTGGAGAACCTTAATAATGAGGAACTTGAAAGAGCTGGATATAACGAAACCAATTAATTTGTGGATTAAAGGAACTATCTTTAAAAACTAGAACAGAGGAATATACAACGCGTTAACCTTAATTAGAGCATCAATAAACTCTTTAAATTTGTATTTATATTCTGACCGCGGGCTACTCCAGAACTTTTTTTTAAGGGACAAAACCAAAAGTAGTAGGAATCCTCCTCGGCGGAATTGAAAATTGGTATTTGAAAATATCTGGCAGAGAGTTATCAATTTTTAAGTAGACATTTTAGACGAATTCTTGAATAAATAAGAGACAAAACTCAATCCCAATCTCATTTCTGGCGGTACTTTACTGTGCAGTGGCGAGTCCATGGAAAGGGAGGGGAAAATGGTGGTATACGTGTCACCTTTACGTCACAGAGCCTCTCCCAACAAGAAATAGCCCTACATTTTACTTTCTTGCGAGGAACATGGTGAATGCACGGTAACAACGCAAAATAGTTCCAAGATTCGTAACAAGCTATGAAAAGAGCGCGAAAGTCAAGAACTCAGTTCTTTTGTTCGGGGTACGAAACGTACGCATTGCATACATCTACGCAAGATTGGTTCAGCTGAACTTTGAACTTAGTTTTCTCTATGAAGAGTGAGTGTTAGACTTTTTGAATGGTCTCATCATTATTTTCGCAGTATTTTACATCAGAATTGACAGCAAAACTTTGGTAGAGCTCCATCGAGAGTATCCATTTATCTCCATCTACTTCATCAACTTTGAGGCTTGATTCGACAACTTTACCAAAAATGTAAAGTAAAAAAAAAAAAAAAAAACAAAAAAAAAAACAAAACAAAAAAAAAACATAACATAAGTTTCATAAGTTTATGAACATACAGATAGAAACAAGGATAGAACACCAAGCTATGAGAACTTGAAAAACTTAAGGAGAGGCGTTTCGGGCAAAAACGAGTCAATTTTTAATCAATTAAAAACACACAAAATGAGGGCCTATATGATAGAGGGCTGCTTATCTATTACGAAGCCACTCTTTATTGTGTGTTTTTTTTTTTATTGGAAATGGGCTCGTTCTTGCCGCGAAACGTCTCGTATTTAGTATTTTTAAGTTATCTTAGCTTTATTTCCCCTCTTTGTTTCTATCTATTTCATGCATCGAGCTATTTAAATCTTCTGTGTGTTTATAAACATTTATATACGCGATCCCGGTATCAAAAAAAGAAAGGCACTTCGACGCCTACCCATCTCCGTAAGATCTTTCGTTCGCGCCTTTGAGCTTACAAAACCGAATCAACTCGGGAATTTCATAAGGAATTTTCAGCCTTATTCGTTCTCATAAAAATCTGGCTTCCCTTTGGAATCCGATAAGCCGATATCCTTATCACGCGGCGTTCAAACGTCATCGTTTAACAGCGGCGGCGGTGAGACTGTGATGTTGACTGGTAAGGGAGAAAGAAGGCGATCGGTCGGAGGGCACACATGAAAATATATAAATCTCATGGAAGCTGCAAGGAGGGGTAATTTTAGTCGGAGTGGTAGGGGTGAAATAAAGGGGAGGTTGGAGGGTGAGGATAATGGAGGAAATAACAAAAAAAAAGGGAGAAAAAACAGCAACAACATCAATCGAACTGAAGATAGATGGAGATTGATCAAAATATAAAATAATAATCATAAAAAAAACCCTCTTTTAGATTATGGTATATTTATCAACGGCGGGCATGGGTTGGTCGCCGCGCCATACGCATGGTGCGATGAAAACGCGGCACGGTAGGGTGAGGAAGGGAGGGGAAAGGGAAGAATGAGAGAAGGGGGTTTAGGGAGGGTAGTGGGGGAACGAACGGACGGCATGGCAGCGGCCGCTCTCAAGGGGTACAGATCTGCGCGCGCACGCTTTTTCCCGTTCGCGGGTTCGCCGAAACGTTGTGCTTGTTCTCTGTAACCC